>JANRGW010015075.1:0-14363 GCA_024733675.1 Psilopsiagon aymara | reverse complement strand
GGGGCTTGGAGCACCCTGCTCCAGTGGAAGGTGTCCCTGCCATGGCAGGGGTTGGAGCTGGAGGAGCTTTAAGGTCCATTCCAAACAAAACCATTCGTTGATTCTAATTTTTGTGTGTGTTCTTAACACATGGGCGAACTCAATCTACATCCTTTAAGCAACTTGGCTGCTTGGAGTCAAGTGTACAAGAGAAAGCCAAGACTCTCCATGTATGTGAACACAGAATCAGACTCTGGGTCCTTCCTCTAGGCTTTTATGAGAGCCAGTTAAGCATTATCTATCCAAAATAGCTTCGTTCCTTATTACTGCTATTGTTTTTAGCACAAAGCCAGCTTTTTTACTGAACAGCTTTTATTTTCAGAATAATGTGGACTATGTAGAGATTTCTGGTATTTTTACCAAAAGTAAAAAAAAAAAAAAGAAAGAAATTAAAACAGGAGGTGAAGAATACTTAAAAAGAAAAGACAGCAGCTGAGAATGGTTTAGTTTTGTGTCCTCCTTTATTTCAGGAACAGCAGCTCTCTATGAGCTCTTTCCTCCATTTGCCACAGAATGACTTGATGCTGTGTTTCGTACCACTCACTGTGATGTATCATGAGGGACGGTGTTCAACTGTTCACCTTTGCCTGCACAGGGGAATGGAAACTGCGTACCTAAACTCTCAGCTTTAAGTGAACCACCTTGGTAACGTGTCTGGGAAATAGGGAAACTTTGGTGGGGGGATTTCTCTGGATATCTGCCTCCTTACCACATCCCCAACATCTTTCAGCTTGCCGTAGCTGAAATCTGTTCTTACTGTGTGTTTTCAGCAAATCCTTTTGCCTTCTTCTGCTTTATGTTACCCCCTTGTAAAAATTACAATGACCTTCATGGGAGAGGTTGCATGAAGCCCGGACTGTCCCGAAAAGCTTTGTGATGTCTCTATAGGCTGCAGTCATCCCACACCTTTGCAGTCCATGGAGAGGGATGGCAATTCCTGAGCAGCAAACTCTCTCATCCTGGTGTCAGCATGGATGGTGCCCAGAAGTTGCCCATTTCTCTGTGGCATGTTGAGGAACTTGGGTGACAGGCTAAGATGAAGAAAAGCGTTGATAGACATAGCTTAGAGGTCTAAGGGGTCACTGAGTGCTTTGGCACCAGCATGCCTTATTTTAACACCAACTTCCTTGCAAGCAAACCACCAGCAAGAGCTAGGAACAAAAGAGCCTCACCCTTTCCTGCTGATGACCCAGGATCAGGGGACAGTTTTCATTGACCAACCTGATGAAGAGCTCCAGTTCCATTTTCCCTTCTGGCTCCATGGTCCCAAGCTAAGCTGCTATCCCAAATTTCAGAGCCTCTGAGACATGCATAAGCTCTGCACATCGCAACAAGGCAGACAGTGACATTGTCAAAGCTTTACTGCTGAGTTCAGGCTATTTTCTCCTGCATTCAGCCCTTCTGCCAGCCTTAAAAGGCTTATATCCCCCGTGCCCCAGTGACCTGGCCTCAGCACCTTTGCTGCAAAAAGCATCCCAAATATTGATCAGGAACATGATGAGGACACTTCCCTGCCTTTCTTTTCGTGCAGACGACATGTACATGCCCACACATCAACATGCAAGATTTCCATTCCTGGTCTTAACTTAAGCATTTATAATTCCTCTCGTGCTCCTCGTGCTTTCTTCTTAAAGAAGGCAAATAAAAGTGTGAATAATCAATTTCCTAACTGGAATTAAAACTGGCTCCAGTTAAAATAAGGGAAAGCATGAACCAGCATGTAAAGTAGGATAGAGAGGTTAGCTGAGCTTTGATTAGTATCCTGATCATGTAGGAGAACAATTAACGTGTGCATGAGAACGATTAAGCAGAAGGTAAATTACAAGGAATGAACCCATTCAACAAAGCAGGTCTGCTCTTGGACAGGGCTGGTGTTATAGTTGTTATGGCTCAGCTAAAAGGGGGAAAGGACTGCCGGGAAGGATGTGGTTTTACTCAGTTTGCTCAGGCCCAAATAGGGTGATAAAGATCCATTCTCATATCAGAGGTCAAGCTGTTCATGCCAAATAAAGGAGGAATTGGGAATGGGTTTAGTGAGCTCTTTAACAGGAGGCTGTAAGTTCTCTTGCTTCACGTGGCATCATGTGGAGCATGACGTGGCTGCCAGAGCAGGAGCTGGGAATGGGGTTTTGTGTCTTGTGTGACTCACTGATGGATGTTTCCTAGGGCAAATCTTTCCCTTTGATGCCTTTCCTGGGTACAGCAATGAGGATAATGGCTTCTTGTCAGTTTGGGGTGCTCTTTGAAACATCCCTGTGAAAACCACTAGAGAAATGGGAAATGTTGTGGCAGTTGTGGCCAAACAGCTTGTTTTGGGAACGTGAGGGTGGCAGGAATCTGGGTGTCCCCAGAACCCTACAAAGCAGCTCCTGTGCTGGGGAGCAAGCTGGTAAGACAGGACATGAGAGCCATAGATTGCAAAGTGGCCAATTTAAGGAGGGAGAAGTCCAACAGTGAAAGAGAAAACAGTGCAACAGGAGGTGTTTGGCTGCTTCTCCGTGTGGAAGATATCCAAGTTCTCTCTAGTGACACTAGGTAATGGATTTTGAAGGTGATCTCAAACGTAAGAACGACTCTGCTCATTAAAGTCTCCATAGCCACTATAGCAAATCACAGCAGACGCCTTCCAGGAGTTCTGACAACAGACATCAACCATCAACAAGGATAAAATAAGGACAAGTCAAAGGCTAGTATTGATTCTGGTAGCCTTTGAATTAAATCCATGTTGGGCACACTCAGCATGCGGAGCTCAGGCCAGTTTCAAAACACCTGTTCCCTGTGTCTGTACAGCTCAGTGATATATATCCATTAAAAATAAAAGGGAAAAATAATAGATTGGCTCTTGCTGCAATCAATAAACAGAAAAAGGACAATAGAAACAAAGGGGCAATGGGAGAAGTGTGTGTTTGGGAATCCACTCCACTGGTATTTGTCATGAAAGAAGGTTATAAATGAAGCATAAAGAAGAGATTGGTTGTAGTAAAGAAGCATTCGGAAGCAATAATTAGCAAGAGCCTAATTCTTAAGCATCAAAGTTCGCCTAATGAAGGCTTTGTGTGCAGTAAGAATATTATCTCAGTGCTGTCAGGTAGTTTTAAGGTAACTTTGGTGTGATTGAAAGAAAAATCAACATTTTATAAAGTCTCCCAAGTTTTCCCTCCCCTTCTTTTTTCTTAATTGGAATCAAAATGTTCCTCTTCAGGTCTGGAGAGCTCTCACAATAGTACAGTTCAGGTCTATCAGGATGAGACTCCGCAACTAGCTGAAATTCTCCAGCCTTGTATTCCTCTCTCTGCAGAATAAAGTACAGAAATGACTCAATTCCAGCACTGCAGATAGGGGTTAATTCAGATGCAAAACTTAGTATTTCACAGCCTAATTGCTCAAAACTTTCTCATTATTTCTAGAATCATAGAATAGTTTGCGTTGGAAAGAACCTTAAGATCATCCAGTTCCAACCCCCTGCCATGTGCAGGGATGCCTCACACTGGACCACATCACCCAGGACTTTGTCCAACCTGGCCTTGAACACTGCCAGGCTCATTAGAGTGTGATTCAGAATGTGCCTTGTCCAGGTGATGTCCTAGTCCACAGGTTTAATTTAAGCCAAATTTAACAGTGTTTCTAGTGTACGGAAGTCAAATGCCCCCTTTTCTTCCTCCCAGGAACTGGTCTATCTCCTTTTCTTTGCTGCTTTTGAGGTTTGTGTGCACACTCTGCTCCTATTCTGTCGTGGGGGGTTGTTATATGATTAGTCTCACATGGATGGCTTTTATAATAACTTTATATGGGGTCAAATGGCAATGAGGAAGCCTGTGGACCATCAAACAGGCCTTATGTAGTGACCTCTGTAATAAAACTTCACCATTTCCCTTCTGAGATTCCCAGGGGAAGAAATGAAGGAGGAGGGAAAAAATAGAAACCAGAAAGAATAAAAGAAAATAGAAACCTCTTTAAAAGTCTGTGAAAGAGGAAAGCGAGGATTTGGTCGCATTCATGTTTGCTGAAGAGCAAGCGTGCAGACAGGACAAGTTACGGTAGAAGCAAACACTGCTGTAGGCTGTATTCTACCCTTTCTGCTCAAATCAAGTCCTACAATTAGATCCTGGGAACTTCAAAGCATGGGGTGCAATAGAAGGTGTGCAAGAGGTGAGGTTCCTTTTTACCAGCATTAGGCTTTGGGGAGAAATCTTAGCAGTGGAAGAATAGTGCTGTGGGGAAGCACTTTGCTTTGTGGGTGGGAAACGAGGGGGGTAATGTAAGGTCTGCACGACCTGCTGCAGGATCAGAGAGCAGAAAGGGGTTGATTTCATCCTTTGCTATTCCCTGATGAAGAATGAAAGGGCAGGGGATGTTAAATAGAGTCCATTGAATTAGATTAAGGGAGATTAGCTCTTAGGCTGTTGCTAGACTGGGAGATCAGTTGACCAGTTTTCACTAATTTCCCCTCTTAGGATTCAGCGTTATCTGAGATTGATCAAAAGCCCTTGGAGTATTGTATGTGGAAGGCAACTGCCTCCCAGGCCTCACATCTAACCAATGCAATTCTGAGTCTTGATGAGTTGCATCTTGCTCAACGCCCCTTCGGTTACAAAGCTGGTGTTCACTTGACACGGCTTGAAAGGTGCTCATTCAAAAAGACTTTCTTCCTTCCAGACGTGTTTTGAAAGCAGAGCAAAGTCTGAATGAGTTGTTTCAGGCGGTTGATGGGTGATGCTGTGGGCTTGGGGTACCCCATTGTGTCTATTCATTTAGGAAATGGAAAAAGAGATTTTAAAGTTGGCTTTGTCTGATAAGATATTTCCTTTTTTTACAATCAGGGGAATAGAAAAGAGTTAGCTTTAATCATTTCTTGCTTAGCTGTTGACACATGAAAGTTCTTCCATAGTATAACAGAGTGTGGATTTAAAGCGAGTGCATGTTTCCAGAAGACAAGACCGTAGGGAGGCAATGTTTCCACTGTTTTAATATAACAGGATAAGCCCCTGGTTAATGCTGTGGGCTGCAATTTAGGAGATCAAGGTGCAATTCCCAGCTCTCATGTAAAATACCCATAGCTTTTGATATGTCCCCAAAGGTCCTATCTGCTGCTGACCAGGGCCGCTCACAGAAGCACAATGTGGGTGTAAACTAGCTCAAACCAAAGGGGTTTTGGTGCTGCAGTAATTACTGCAGCTCTGCAAGGAGCAGGATAGGTGCTTCAGGCTTTCACTCTTGATACCATTATCCCTGATCTACAACATGAGATGGTCCTTCCTCTTTGCATCTTTGCCCACTTGGGCACTAAGGTATATATCTGGCAGCCACAGTTGCTTATTAAAGATGTGGTTCTGCTTTTGGAAGCTACTAAAGACGAGTGTTAAGGTTGTGGTTTTCTGCACCATCTGAGTTCCCTTCTTGCAGTTGCAATGCATATTAATGGAGATAATAGTTTTCTCCAAGAGATGAGAGAGGCTCAGGAGCAAGCAACTGGAAGTAGGGAGCTTTAAAGTTGGCTTTGGTACTAAAGGAAACACCTTGTATTTCCACTGGAGGAATACATGCTGCCTCCCCAAGCCATCTTGTTGCGAAGTAATGCTGAAAGCATGAAAACAAGACTTTCTGAGTCCTGTGCTGAAGACTGCGATGATTAACTCATTATGCCTCAACTTCCCCACCTTCACATATAGGACTGTATAGGAGAGGTTGAATTTCCTTTGGGTCGCTAGATGCTCTGTAGTCAGAATAGATGGGGTAAAGCTGGATGCTCAGGATTTCTCACCTGCCTTTGCAGCCTAAACCAGCCTCTTTGGGTATTTCCCTTGTGCCCTTATTTATCAACCCCATCTGGATGATTGCACACTACCCTTCCTCAGCACGTGATCTGGGCTCTGAGTGGGCTCCTTTCCCACATAGCAATCTGTCCTGGTCTGTATGCAGTCCAGGGGGCTGTTTTGACATTGAGATGATGGTCAATACAGATCCAGGAAGTCCTGCCAGTTAATCCTGGTCATCTCTGCCTGTGAGCTCCTATATTTGGAAGCCTGCAGCATGGACAGAACTTGCTAAATGGATACTCAGCAGGGCACCACAGATCCATTATGTCTTGTTTAACTACCCCCTATGTCCTTCCTTCTGCAGCAACAACCTGACTATGCCTTCTGGAAATGCACAGGGCAGGGAATGCTGCAAATAACACCAGAAGTTGGCTGGACTAAGCTTTACTACCCGAACAAAGAATTTGCTTTGGTGCTGGAAATGCCTCTTGATGGGCTGCTCTTAGGAGCATGGAATTTAATGTTGTAGCTCTTAAACCCAAGCAAACCAAAACTCCAAATGCTCTTTCGATGCAGGGAACCTTTATACTGAAATACATCCCACTTCAGGACTATTTCTTTCTTAAAGATGTAGTGAGTGATGTTGTGTGACAGAGGATCACCCGTGGAACTCGAAGTGAAGTTTACTTATGGAATTGTATGTGACAACAAAAATGAATTCATCAGGACCAGTGATCCTAATGAAAACCTTAAGGAGTTCTGCAGGGAATAGAGCTGGAGTAGTTGACAAAAACAGATACCCTTGCAAAATTATTACTATTATTATTAGTATTGCTAATCAATAATTTGCAAAATCTTGATTTAGTTTTTAATTTATTCCAATTTCTTTGTTACTTCCAGCAAAGGAAAGTGTTGATTATATTCCCTCCTTCATCTTCCACCCCTTCACTGCATGCATGTCTCTTTGATTTGAGCTGGCTGGATCATCAATTGAATATAGGGAAGTCTTTTCAGATCTTGGAAAAGATAAAAAGGAAAGGAAGTGTTTTCAATTGCTGTTTATATCCCCCCATCCCGGGCTTGACAATCCACTCCGTCTGTTCCAGAGGGCCCAGACCACCTGAGTCTAAGTTTAGATCATATCCTGCTACATTAAACTCCACACATAATACGTTGGCCACATGGGAAAATTTAAGGAAAATGAGATCTTATTAAAGCCAGGAGACCGCCTGACTGCAGAGGGATATAATAACAGTGTTATGAGGTTCTTATCTCACATGAAAGTTTCACATTTCTTTGCTTTCCTTTATGCTACTGTGGCTTCCCCCTTCCCCAGTTCCATATGGGTGTCGAGTTATTTAATGCAGCAGCTCAAGAGGCCACACAATTAATTACAAAATAGTACCCAACATTTTATTATTTAATGAAGGGCCCATAGATTTTTTAAGTTAACGCAGTAACATCGAAGATTCACATCAGCATCCCAAGTCCCACATAGGTTGTGCAATCCACCTTCCAAAGGGAAGAAGATGCCATGTGGGAGAGTGGAGTGGGTTTATATGTCAAGAAGAGCAGTTGATCTTATGTGTTGTGCCCCAATTCCTTTTGTTTTCCCATGTTTATATCATTGTTGTTACTCAGTAAAAGCTTTACAGGTTTTGAAGAAGCCAGGGGGCTTCAGAGTCAAGCAGGATGCTGTGCCGCTCAGCTCTGAAAGCACCATGGGTACCTCGTTGGTAGGCTAAGCAAGCCAAGTTATACAAGTCTTTTGGAGGTGAAGGAGATATCTTCTTCATGGTAAGAGCTTTGGAGTTCCACACTTTCCTAACTCCATACAGTCACACGCACTAGTGTCCTGTTCTGCCGTGGCCAAGCTGCCTGTACACATCTGAGATGTGTCTTGCAGGAAGTCGTAGGGAGGTTGAGGAACCTTTGGCAGCCTTGTCTCTTCTCAAAAGAGCTCTCATTGTACTCCAGCAGATTTTCTTCAGCTAATGGTGGGATGGAACAGAGCAGAAAGTGGGACAAATCCAGTCTGTCTTCTTGAAAGTTGCAGATGGAAGTGCAAAACCTCCATAATTCATCTTGTCAACAGCATGATGAAAATTCCTCTGGTGAAATTCCCTCCTGAAGCCTGAGGGTTCATCTCTCTTCTATTTTCCCCCCTTATTTTCATCTCTTTCATTTGTGTAATTACGGAAGTCAACAAAATTCACTGAAAACCATGTACTTGATTACCACAGTCTTTGGAGAGCATTCTCACCCTTCCCTAGAGAACATCCCTCCAGCATTTTCCATAGGTGCTCTGATCCATGCGTCATTTTGCCCAGAGTTGGTTGTTTTAACTATACTCCTGAGATCTTCCCGTTAGCAAGGAGCTGTGTGAAGGCTCTCTGGAGACAGAGACAGTGAAACCCCTGGCATTCCCAGGCTGTGTTCTAGATAGGTGAAGGCTGCAAGAGGTTTTTGTACTAAATATTGGTCTTGATTTCTTCTAGTGAAGAAGATTTTTACAGCATTATTGAGCCTTCCTATCTGAAAGGGGGCTACAAGGATGCTGGCGAGGGACTCTTCATCAGGGACTGTAGTGATAGGACAGGGGGATGGGTTCAAACTGAAACAGGGGAAGTTCCGACTGGAGATAAGGAAGAAGTTCTTTACTGTGAGGGTGGTGAAGCTCTGGCTCAGCTGGCTGAGGGTGCCCAATAAAGTGATGCATGTTTCATCCCTGACAGTGTTCAAAGCCAGGCTGGACAGAGCCTTGGGTGACATGGTCTAGTGTGAGGTGTCCCTTCCCATGGCAGGGGGTTGAAACTGGATGAGCTTAAGGTCCTTTATAACCAGAACTGTTCTATGATTCTGTACTGCTTCTTAGACCATTCCCAGGGCTTTGTCATGAACAGATTAGATATTAGATCGGGCATTCTGCAAAAAAACATAGGAAAACTAAATGCTTTTGGTGAGCTTTGCATTCAAAGCAATGCATTCAGGGCAGGGAACATGCATTGGCTATACACTTTGCACAGTTATTACTTTTTATCGTTCCAAGGCACTTATCACTCAACTGCTTTCTTTTATCCTTTCTGGGTTACAGCACCACTGGCATTTTGCATGGCCTATTGAGATAATGTCTCAGGGACAGAAAAGCAAGTGTCACGGCTTCACTCGCCTCACCTTGAGGTTGGGCAGCCTTTTGCTGAGCAGCCCATCTGGGCAGTCATGGGTTTTCTTCTCTGGGCATCACTTGTTTACAGAGTAAGCAAAGTATTTAATTATGTTTCTTGCACCCTGGTGGTTTGCTGGGAATTGTAATCAAAGAGGAGGCTTAGTGAGGAGCTTAATACAGCCTCTGCAACTGATTTCTTGCCTGAGGGGAAGATGTGAGTTGAAAGAAGCAGCAGTGGTCAGAAAAACAAACACAACTGAAACTAATGAGACGACTGCTTCTTCCTATTCTAGAGCTTCTGTTGATACCTCAGTGCTCCTTTGCAAGGTCCATAAGGCCTGATTTGGTGGCAAAATCATTGCCTTTTCCTTCTTTAACAAACTTACTAACAGAGCAGAGATGAAAAGGTGGGGAGAATATACTGTCACATTTGTCAGGGGTCTGTGCTATTGTGAGCGCATCTCCAATGCCCTTGTCTTTAATCAGACTCCTGGGCTGTTATGCCATGGCCCTTCTGTCCCTAAGAAAACACAAGTCGATGGTGAAGAACTCTTGTTTTTAGGATGGATGCTGTGCACTGATGCATTTCATTGATTGCATCCCTTTCCCCATGGAACTTGGATGGTTCTTCTTCAAAATGTGAAGGTTTTGAAGGACCCAGGTTGGAAGAACATGGCTTGCTCAGAGATGTCCAGGGATGAGGCTGCAGACCATTCTTATGCACATCAGCAGGAGCTGCATGGAGGAAGGGAGTCATGTACTCTCTGTGCCTGCTTTGGGTTGAGAACTCAGAGAATCAAACTGCAGTAAAGGTGTATTTCAAGCAGTGGGAAGAGCACCTGAGGTGGCAGCAGCATGTGGGTGATGGGTGTGAAAGGCTTGTGAACAGTGAAGTTTCTCATTATGTGGCCTGGTATGCCCTAAGCAATGGGAATTTGACTGGTTTTGGCCACCAGCATACTGAACAGCTGGGAATGTCAGAGGGCTTTTTGCAGCGCAGGGCTCCCCGATGTGTCTGCTCTTTGTTCCACGTGTTTCGTGGCATAAATATGTAACAACCCAAATGCTAATGAATTCCTCCCACTGATGTCCCTCCCTCCACATATGCATGTACAAACAATCCACAACCCACACACAGACGTATTGCCCAGGCGTTATGTGAACCCAGCGCTGTCTAGGAGGGAAAATTCACTTTGTTGTAATCCAAGTTTTAATCATAGAATTATAGAACGATTTGTAATGGAAAGGACCTTAAAGTTCATCCAGTTCTAACCCCCTGCCACAGGCAGGGACATCTACCTGTCCCCGTCTGACCTGGCCTTGAACATGGAGCATTCACAATTTCCTTGGGCAACCTGTGCTAGGGCCTCACCTCTCACAGTAAAGAACTTCTTCCCTATATCCAGCCTGAACTTCCCCTGTTTCAGTTTGAAACCATTTCCCCTTGTCCTATCACTGCAGGCCCTGACAAAGAGTCCCTCTCCAGTATCCTTGTAGCCCTGTTCAAACTTAAATAGGGTAACTTTAGAGTAGATATAACAAAAAAGTTCTTTACTGTGAGGGTGGTGAGGCACTGGAACGGGTTGCCCAAGGAAGTTGCAAATGTTGCAGCCCTGGCAGTGTTCAAGGCCAGGTTGGATGGAGCCTTGTCTGACATGGTTTAGTGTGCGGTATCCCTGCCCATGGCAGGGGGTTGGAACTGGATGATCTTAAGGTCCTTTCCAACCCTGACTATTCTATGATTCTGTATTCTATGCAGAGAAAAGTACTATGGCTTCTCCAACACAGGTAGTAGCAGAGCTTGGAGTGGACTCCTGCACCCATACAAATCAGGCAGTCTGCGATCGAAGCTTTATGTTCTGCATAAATCGCTTTGGTCTCCCACAGCAGATGCTGGTCTCTTGCATTCAAGCAATGCAGCTTCCAGGCTGCTTAGAGACAGAATATCCCTGTACCCTCTGAGACTGATAAAGTTTTCACGGGTCGCCACAACAGCCTGGCTGCGATGTGCTGGGGGAAGGGAAGCAACTCAACTCAGTAATTTCGTGTTATTGGAAATACTGCTTTTGCAATCCAGCATTTGGTTTTCATTTGGTGGCTGAGCTCAGTTCATTTCTGCTGGCGCTTCACTTCTGATCCAATTGAGTTATCGATGCAGGCAAGGAGAAGAAAGCAAACAAGATTGGTGTCAATTTTTTCTATGTGGCTCTTCCCCCCCCCCCTCTTTCTTTTACTTTCAAACATCAAAAGAGGACAAAATCAAACTTTTCTCTATAATGAAACCCAGACAGAGGGAAAAATGGCAGTGCACGAAATAGTTTTCAGTCATCCGTTAAGGTTGGTATCTTTGATTTAGGCACCGCAGCTTTAATCAGGGTGTTGGAGACGACACAAAAATTAGTCATCTAACCAAGTTCCTCTCTCTCTTTGTCTTTATTTTTCTGTCTGCCTTTATTAATGTGGGTTTAAAACAGATTCTCAAACTACAGCGCTGGCTCAATTTTGTGTTCCCAGCTAATAACCCAACACAGGATCAGCTCTTTTTGCAGCTGACAGATCTGCCTCCAAACTAGATTGTCTTTCTTGTTGAATGCATCCATCATGTGTGGAAAAAACCCCTAAAAATAAAAAAATAAGTGCATAAAAAATTATTTCTTTTCCATGGGCTCATCACTCCCTACAGTGGTGGTGGCCTGATAGCATCTGTGCCGTGACAAGCCCACTCCCAGCATGGTCTAACCAGGATGCTGCTGCAACAGCACACACTATTTGGGATGGCTTTCATGCCTTTCTGCTGTATTCATGCAGAGTGGGGTTCAGTGGTGCAGTCTGTTTGCAAGATATTACCTGAGACATCTCCGTGTCTTATTTATGCATTTGAGTGAGAACTGGGATGGCCCTGGGCACTCCACTTCAGTGTGCAATCCTTTGCCATTGCACCTAGTTCTGCACAGGCCAAAACGTGCTGCTGTGGAGATGTGCACAAGCTGCATCTTATACAGTCCCTAGTGCTGGCTGGAGCAGGAGATACACATGGAAAACACCATGCTGAGTAATCCTTGTCCTGAATAACCTCCCAGTTTCCAGCAAACAGCAGCGGAGGGACTTCCCGAGGTGAAGGTTATATCCTGTATAGTGTTTAATAACCCTTAATGGACCCATCTTCCTTCAAGCCATCTGATTTTTAGGGTTTATTTAGTTCATTCATGTTTTTTTGGCCTGTATGACATCCTGCCCTTACCAGTGCTCTAATTTCATTAGACACTGCATGAAAAAGTACTTCCCTTCTTTTGTCTTCAACCTGCTGCCTGCTAATGTGTGCTGGAAAGGGAAGAGCCATTTGCTCTCCCCCTTCTCTGATGTGGGATTTCATAGACACCCCATCAGTCTTCTCTTCTTCAGGCTCTGTTTAGCATCTACTTTTTCTGGAGCTGTTTTATACTTCTTATTTTATGCCCTCCCACATAAATGTAGAAGACGTACCTGTTTATGTTAGACCTTCCCTCATGCTGAGTGTAGCACATCAATTATGCACAGTCACAACCTGGAGCTATCTGATGTGTGTTCTCTCCTATAAAGGACACACATTATCCAGACTGATATAAGTAGAAGGAAAGGGAGAAAATTAACAAAAAGGGTTTTGAGGAATCTTATCTAGTATACAGGCAGCGGGGTCTGTTAGAGGGGAAAGCATCCTTGCTTGTGGGTTGGCAGGAGTCTGGTCACAGTCTTTAAGCCAAGTTTATCTGCAAATGGCAGGGGGATTGGAACTAGATGATGTTAAGGTCCTTTCCATCCCTAACTATTTCATGAATCTATGATTTCTGCAGCACTTACTGTGCAGGTTGATGCCAAGCAAGCAGGGAGGTTCTTTGACTTCTTTTTCTCTCTTAGGACTTGCTTTATTCCTTGGCTCATTTCTTAGCTAACTCTGTTTTTCCTGTCACCTCTGTTTCTTGCCTGCCTAAAAGCCAGCGTGGGCAGGGTAAGAGGAAACAACTATTTTTGGCAAATCAATGAGAAATTTCATAAGGAAAAGGGAACCCTCATAATTTGGGAGTGGATGTGCATCATGAGGGGAAACCAGGACATGATATCTTTTAACTGCGGGCCCCCAAAGGGAATATATTTGTTAAACATTGTAATTACCCTTCAGTGCTGAACTCTATAGCAATTGAATCCACGGTGATGCACATTATCATTTCTGAAATGATGCTTTCATTTAGATAACACATGCAATTATACATCTTGATTAGGTCACTGTTCCCAGGAGCTTTGGGTTCTTTATGATGAGTTGCCCCTTCTTGTAAATTAGGTGGTGTGGTTATGGATAGAGACATATTTCCCCTCTCTCCTCCCTTACCCCTTCCTGTACCCTTTTTCTCCTCTTCTTCCCTTTGTGCAGGCAAGATCAGAAAGCCAGTAATCAGAGGGAGAAAAATGCCATGTCTTTAGGGGAAGCATTCCCAGGAGTAGTCAGACCAGGGAGGTCTACTCATCCCTTGGTTTCTCTGCAGGACCTGCTGGCTTTCATAGCAGTGGTATTCAGGCTGGGATTCCCAGCCCTGTATTTTAGACCTCTAAACCCTGTCATCATTTGCACAGCAGTAACCTCAGCGTTTCCCTGTGATCAATGACACTTCTGGAGGGTGATGTACAATTCCTCATCTTAAAGAGTGATCTGAAGTCATGGCTTCCAGCTATGCCCATAAGCTATTGGTTTCCTAGCGTTCTAATGACTACATTGGCACCAGACCTCATGTAGGGCTCCCCTTCCCTCCTCACTTCTCCTGGGGGATGGTTTCATTGAACTACTGCTGAAAAACTCCAGTTTCCATTTGACAAGTAGAATTGAGGTCTGCTTCTGTTGCTTAACTGGGTATCCCAGTTCAAGGCAAGAAGATTAAGCAAGATCGGAAAAGTGGATGTGAAAGGTCTTGGGGAAGAGAAGTGATAGGAAAAGGACTAAAGTGACGGGAGTAAGACGATATTCTCAACTGCTTCTGGAGCTGGAAAGTGAAGTTGTCTTTTGCTTCTGAAGGGATTTTTAGTAAATGAAAGTCTATGAAGGAGTGCTGAGGATTATCATCAAGATAGAGCAAATCTGCTTCTGTTATATTATTTTGTAGAATAAGAATCTTACACAGAATCACAGAATTAACTGGGTTGGAAAAGCCCTCTCAACTCCTCCAGTCCAACCGTTCCCAGCACTGCCAAGGCCACCACTGACCCATGGCACTGAGGCCTCGTCTCCATGGTGTGTGAACACTGCAGGGACGGTGACTCCAGCACTGCCCTGGGCAGTTCCAATGCTGAGCACCCTCGGGGGAAGGAATTGTTCCTCAGCTCCATCTAACCCTGCCCTGGTGCAGCTGAGGCCGTTTCCTCTTGTGCCATCCCTT
>JANRGW010015074.1:0-28708 GCA_024733675.1 Psilopsiagon aymara | reverse complement strand
CCTCCCGGGCAGCGGGCGGCCGCGGCGGCTGCCGGGGGAGCGCGGGGGCCCGCGGGGCTCGTGGGGGGGCGGCGGGCGAGCAGTCGCCCTGTCCGGCGCAAGCTGAGCGTGTCCAACTGCTGAGCGGGACACCAGTGTAGCCTTCTTTCCAAGGTCCATCAGCAATCGCAGTAATTAGGGCTTTCCACCACCAGAAGAAGAAGGAGGCGACAAAAAAAAAAAAAAAAAAGCCGGGGGGGGGAAGAAAAAAAAAAAAAAAAGCCAACTCAAGACACGCACACAGCGCCCGTGGGCGTGATTGTGCGGAAGCAAATAAAAATCTTCACAAGCGGCAGCGAAAGCGCCGCGGGCGACGATCCGTCCCACCAGCCCAGGTGGTGCCGCCGCGGGGCTCCCCGCGCTCCCACTCGGCTCCCGGCAGCGCTCGGGCCGCGGGCGCGGCCGCTTCGCGGCTGGGAGAGGGGGACGAGAGGAGCCGAGCGGGCGCAGGGGTCTCCCCCTGCACGTCCCCCTTCACTTGCCTACAGGCTGGGCGGCGCGGAGCCGCGCGTCTGCGGCTGCAGAGCCATCCTGGGGTTGGCTCCCTCCATTTTACACAGAGAAGAAAAAGCCCAACAGAAAAAGAAGTTTCTGCACAACCGGGAAAGGGGGAGGGGGGGCCTTGTGCACGCGTGTGTCTGTCTTACGGGGCGACTGATCCTGCAAGGCGAATAGGGACAGGGGGAGGGGAGAAGTCCCGGGCTTCAGGAGCTGCAGCTCCCCCAATCCATCGCTGGTGAAGGCGCCCAGCGCAGAAGAGCAAGTTACGCGCAGGACAGCGAGCCAGAGTGGACGGCGTCGCGCCGCAGCGGACCCGTCCTCCTCGGAGCTCTGCCCCTGCCTGCTGCAGCCGGCCCAGCTCCCCCCGTGCCTCTTCCTCGCTCTTCTTCACCCGCTGCTTAAAACTGTTACCTAAAAAAAAAAAAAAAAAAGGAAGAAAAAGGGGAAAAAAAAGTTGCAGAGCCAACGGCAGCTGAAAAGCTTTCTCCGCAGCGCATGCGCTCGGAGCTGACCTATTGCAGACTGGGCTGGATTTTAAAGCTGTACGGCAGCGAGTGGGACCCCGGTGTAGCCCCGTAGCGGGTGGGGGGGTGGAGGGGCTGCGTGGATGCTGCGCGTTCTTTGGGACCTGGATCGCGCCCGCGCTGGTGGGGTCCCGGAACGCTAGGCCCGTCTGGGTTTCCAAGCCCGGTCTGATACTCCGTGAACTCAAGCTCTTCCCGCAGCGCCGTGCTCGCCCCGAGCGGCGGGATGCGTGCGGGGCTGCTCGCCCGCCCCGCGCCCCCGGCACCCCGGCTGTGTCCTGGGTCGGAGACACACACACGGAAATCGGCCCCCGGGGGCTCCCCCTCGCATACATGTGCGCGCAATGTGCGACGCACATGGCCGAGCCAAGGGGCCCGCTCCGATATTCCGGGCGGGTGGCTCGTTTGACAAGTCCCGTCCGTCGCCAGCTCAGGGACGCGGGAGGTGGCTGTGTGCGCCGTTCGCCAAGCGCCGGGAGACGAGCGCTCAGCCGGTCGTGTCCCTCATTCTCCAGCGTCTTTTTTTTTTTTTTTTTTTTTTTTTTCTTTTTTCCGCTGTAAATTTAGCAAGTTGTTGACAGAACTGTTTGGGTTAAATCATATGAGACTCAGTGAGAGCTACAGGCGCGGACGGCTTCGCGGACCCTTTGTACTTCAGAGTGTTTTCCCCGCTCTGCAGCCCCCAGCCAAAGGGGTTTTATTGCATCTCTCACATCTCGCATGCACCCAAGTGCAGGAAATGGGAGCGTTCCTCCAGCCAGGCCATAACTCCGCATTATTTCCTTTGCACCCGCCTGCGATTGCAGGTCCAGGGGTGATGCAGGGGAGAGGGCACGTTATCAAAGAAGCCCTCGGAAATCCAAACAGGTTGTGAGTGCAGCTCCGCTATCAATAAATGCATTTACTCCTTCCAAATAATTCCAGTGCAAATAAAATCCCTTCATGAGCCCAGCGGGGGGAAAGGCACATCTCTCAGGCCTGAGCCCGCTGCCGCTGGCAGCGCCCCGACGGGACGGTGCCAGCCAGGTAAGCGCAGCTCTCGCGGCATCAGCGATCTTCGCATGTCCCCACCACCACCGCCGATTCACCCTCCGCTCTGCTTGGAGCCCCTCTCCCCTCCAGGCCCGCCGCCGCATCGGGGGGAGAGCCGCGCTGGAGTGGACACCGGCTCTGGGAGCCGAGGAGCGGGCGGCTGAGGCCGCGGATACGGAGCTGGGCGGTGTTGGGGCGGTGCGGTCCGCTGCCTAACGCAACGGTAAAGGCGGCAGGAGTCCCCCGGGACCCTGCCCAGTACCCCCTCTGGTATCTGCCCTCCTGGACGGGGCCCGGGGCCGTAGCATCGCTCCCTCCTCACTTATTTACTCCCTAATATCCGAGGAGCTTTTCCATTAAGCATCCTCCCAGCCTGGGCTACGAGTCACTCCCCGGGACGGCTGGTGAGGAATTTATAAATTAGGTGTAGCACCAGGCCCAGGGAGGGGGGAGAGGAATAAAGGGGTTGTTCGTTCTTTTTAGGAAGACCAACCTTAGTTTTATGCCTAGTAAACAATATTTTATTGCCCTTGGTTTACTGTGGCATTTCAATTATCCCCTTTAGGAGTCTGCAAACTGCGTGGGTTAAAGGTGATTTCTCAAATCACTAGAATTAGTAAAGAATAGCAGAAAATTGTAAAAAGGGGAAGAGCTGTGCAGTAAAACAGGAAAGATAGCCTGAAATAAACTAATCAAGAGCCCCGAGCTGTTTTACCTCTCACATTTGTATTCCCGAATGATGTTTATCATCATGTAATTGCATAATGTCATCGGGCACAGGAAAACGCCCAGCTCGGGATGATCAATACAGGCAAGCGAGCAGGCAGGGCTGCAAGCAGAACTTGGCGAGAGGCAAAGCCAACCCAGATCATTCGCCTAGCTGGGATTGCTAGTCGTTGCTTTTAGAAAAAAAACTGAAGAGGGAATTTATAAATCACAGGCAAATTTTCAAGCTGTGGTGCATAGAAGTGGAAATAAAGGGCAGAAATCCAAACATCCTGCAAGGCTTTAAGAATTTTAATTTCTCCTCGCTATTTAAAACAGCTGGGTGAAACTGGAGGGGGCAGGAGGGAGAAGTAATGACAATGTTACAGGCAGTCGTGCTGCCCAAGCTTTTGTTTTCCAGGTTTGCTGGCAGTGGAGCTCTTAAGTTAACCGGACAGTTGATCCGGTGTGCTGTACTGCCAATGTCGAAGTGGGCTTTGGAGACAAAAAATAAGCACTCAGAGTGATATAATAGGAAATGCAAAGATACTGTTGAATGTCCAAACTGCAGAACTCTGTACAGCAACACTGCAGGGTTTTAGAGATGAAGGTCAGCTATGTTCTTCAATTCTCTGCAAGACAGAAATAATTTTTGGTCTTTTAGATTTGTTCCTGCCATTTTTCTGCAGAGTATTGCATTTTAACAAAGGGGTGGTCACACCTACATATCACACGCATGTGTTCATTTTAACATGTAGTGCCGTGTGATTTCTGTCATTACAATTTGGCCAATGGTATATATGCAGTCAGAGGCTGATAGGCAGTTTTTCGTCATGAAGAATCTCTTTGGGAAGTAGAACTTTCAAGGGAAGAAGATCTTTTCCTATATGTCTTTTTAGTCCATCATGGCATTTGAATATATAATACAGAAATTATTACACATACTGCACTGGAATTTCGTGAAGCCACAGCCCATCTGCAGCTGCTTTTGTGCTACTATTCATGGTGTATCTGTATATATCCTTTTTTTAGGTGAGGGCCATATACATTACCATAACGACCATTTGACAGAAGAGATACGTCATGTTACTTTGAACTTGTAACCTGCATTCTGCCCACCAGCACATCTGCTACAGGGATGACTTTTTATTTTAAGCTCTGAGGTACTTAGAGGTATTTGCCTTGAAATACATGCACTCTCCTAAGGCTGTTTTCTTTCCTAAAACATGCTGTTGCTTTCTTCTACAGACCTCCCTGTTATCTGAAAGATGGCTAGCTAAACTACAAAAGAAATGCCAAAGATGTCAATTTTATGCCCAATCATGCAATGATTTTTATTTTCCTATATCCTTAGCTACTAGAGACAAGAAATAGCATAGGAAGCTCTCTCTTTCTGAATAATCATTTTATATTTCTAGCTTGCCTAACTGCTGAAGAAAAGAGTTAAAAGAGTACAAGTTAAGAGAGTACAAGACCGAGAGAAGAGTATGGATGTCTGTCATGTCCCCCCTGCTCTGTCCCCTTCTCCTTCCTCAAATCCCCAAATCATGATGATGAAAGAAGCCAGGATATTTGGGAGCTGCAATAACCACTAGAGAGGAAGAAATAGAGTCGAGATTAGCATCCATCTTTACCAGGTGAAGACAAATTTTAGATGCAAATAAGAAGCAGAAGGCAAGTGGGGAAAGCTTACAGGGTAATGGAGTGTCACAGATTCTAGTAAACACACCAATCTACAAACCTGTGAAGTCTGTAAAAAAAATGCCATTTTATATTTGAATTGATGATAACTATACAGATTAGTTATTGCTAGTAATGAACTGCATAACAAATAGCTCACTCAAATCACTCAGCATTTTTCTACATTATTAATGGGAGACAGACAGTTGTAGGCTCATTTTTAATGTGCAAAACACAGGTGAGTTATTTTCATTCCCTCCTACTGAGGTCTGCTAGACCTTGCTGCCATTGCAGGTATCACAGCCCAGGTACAACATGTATGTGATGGGTCATGTAGAAAAATAGGAAAATTCTTCACAAGAATGAGAAGTAGCTCTAAAAGCTGTTGAACCAGGGTGCCCACTGAGTGAAAGACTGTGAAAGGGGAGCTTCTGACATTTTTTAGTTTTCCCTCTGGAATAGCAAGATTGTTGAACTCACTTATCAAAGGGATAACTTTATGCCCCCAGAAGCGTTTGCTGTTTTCTCCTCTCTCCTGCCTCTCTCTGGGGCAGGTGTCCCTCTCCTCATACCTTGTGCCTTTGCCTGTAAACTGTGAGTCTTTATCTCGGTGGTATACTCTCCCACCTGTATCTTGGCCATCCCCCTGCTGCCACCATATGTCATTGGAATGTTTCAAGTAGTGAGTCTGGTTTACTTAAAGAATAGTGCTTTTAGAGGAATAATACTTTGCTTTGTTTCCATTAGGATCTTAAAAAAAAAAAAAAAAAAAAAAACGTTTATGGGAGGAAAAATAAACAATCCCACCGCCACTCCTTAACAACAGAGTACTTTCCCTCTCCTAATGCTACCAGTTCCCTCTTTCACTGAGGGCAAAGGCACCTCCCATAAAATCTGGAGGACTCTTATATGTTTCTTCTGAGTGGCCTGAATATAACTCTCCCCAATATACACACACACAAAGGCACACAGAGAGTTCATTTTCCAGAGATGACCAGGCAGGGAGCTTTGTCATACTGACTACAGATCAGCACAGTCTCTTGATTCTTCCTCAGAGAGCCACAGAACAGTTGAAGCATGGAAAGCCATAGCCACAGAGAGAGCAGGAGATAACAGGGAAAGGACCGAACAAGGCTTTTTTCCACAGCCTGCCTGTATCATTCACGTGTAACAGCCCTTAGCACCCCTGTTCTCACGTGCATGTTTCTACCTTGTGGCTTTGCTTCAGGTTCCCAGCTGCAGCAGCAGAGAGGGCAGAAGCAGCACAGCACCAGCTGTAAGGGTGATGGATCACACTGGGGTGATCTCTGCTCTTTAAACAGACATCCCTATAAGGCATGCTGCTGCTGCTCTCCATTTACACTGCTAAAACACTCCAGGCATCCCAAGATGTAGTTTGGGGCTGCACATATGGTGTGGGGTGGTACATCACCCCACTTGTTTCACCATCCTCCTTGGACTGTATAAGATGTTACTCCTGTCTTAAGAAACTCTTTAATCCCATTTTCTGCCTGGTATATCTTCATGGGTCTGTGTGATTGCTGTGCCATACTCATGACCTACAGGCAACTAGGACTCAAGTACATTTTAATGGCAAACCATGAATGGGCAGGAAATGAGGAAAAGGCACCACAGCCTTCCCATGAGCATGGACCACTGACACCCACTCCTGACATGGTCACAATCACAGGGGGTTGCCTGGGACTGCGTCCACTACTGAATAATGCTACTCACCACTGAGAAGACTAGAAGATTATGCTTGAGTTTATAATTGTAGGAATATTAGATCCTAAAGCCTGCATAGCTCAAGGAGAAATGCAGGTGGATGCATCTGAAGCTCTCACCTGAAATATCACTAAGCATTTCTTTAAAATACCTTCACACACATGTCATCAGTAAATTGTGTTTAAGAGTGAGAGGAGGGAGCTTGGTTAGCCCTTATATGACACTTATCTTAAAGACTACTGAGCTAATTCATCATTTCCTTAGCACTAATGATATGTCATAACAGCTAAGCCAACTTATATTTGTCCATGACTGCTTAAAGCAAATATAATTCTGAACATAGCTATCAATCTATGCACCATGAGCAACACAACTGATAAATTTAACCTTATCTTTCAAGCTCCATAATAGTCTGTGAATTGACCTTGATTCTTACCAGTTTATTTAGAATATGGGATTGTTTGACAACTCATTTTACAAAGATATTTAAGGTTTAGATTAGTTTTGAACTCTTCATTTTAAATGTTTTATTAGACAAACCTTGTGACTTGTTGCCCTGGTGGTACTGTTTTCTATTTTTTCATGGAACAATTAAGGTACCATTTTAGTTCTACATTATTTTCCTGAATTTAAAGTAAAATTGTGAAAATTTTTGAAAATGGACAGTGCAAATATTTCCCCCCAGTGAACAACAAGAGGAAATGCTGACAGCACGGGCATGGGACCAGGCTGAGTAAGTATTAAGCTTCTTTACAGAATAGGTGTAATGGCCACATGTGTAGACCTGGCACTAAGAGCAAGGGCTTCCTCTGCTACGATCACTAACTCAGCCTTGAAAAGTTCAAAATTGATTTATCATGGACCACCTGTCATTCTCTTCTGCTGTTTAGAGCCTGTAGACCCTAAAACTGTCACTTTTTGAGGAATGACCTGACAAAAAATGCTTATAGTATAATCTTGGAAGAAAAAGGACCACTGTGGCGGAAAGTGTATTGTGCCTCCAGGCAGGACCTGGCAACAAAGAGGATGAGGGCTTCTGTAGCAAGTCCTCTGCTCCACTCCAGCCTACCTAATTTCTGGCATTAAAATCCATAGCCTGTGTATGTGTGACTCCGCTTGTTCTGCATCAAAGGCAGAGAAAAAACATCCAAGCAGCTTACTGTGCTGTTGGAACTGACAGTCCCATGGAGATGGGACATGGTCTTCTGTTCTTTATAACAGTACAGAACACTGTACACTTTTTTATGAAGTAGCCGTATTTTTGTTTCTGGGAGAGCATGACAGGTACTCATTATTGCCTAGTGTGCTGCTTTGAACAGCTGTGGTAATTGCCCAGCCCTGCCTTACTGGCATCTGTCCTGGTCACAGCATTTCTTCCACCCAAACAGTCAGTAATAACCTATAATTCAAGGCATAGTGGTGACTCCATGATATCACTTTTAAGAAAGCAGCCAAGGCAAGGGAACAGTTACAAAAGTAGCCACTTAATTGCTTGATAATAATCATTGTACTTCAGTTTATCTAATTGTCTTTATTACAGGTTGCCAATTTAGCAAATTTCTTTATTTAATCAGCTCTTTTGCTAATGTTTTCATAAAACCCTTCCAGAACATCTGAGGCTTACTGGGTGACTTATCCAGCATAGAGGTGCATGTACTGAGCTACTGCTATTTGCAATGAACTCTACAGGAAAACAATATCTTGTTCATTTCTCTAAAGTTTTGTGCAGAACATTTATTGCATTTTTATGATCAGCTACATGTATTTCCCCAGAATGACGGAAATGCAGAGGCGGGTATCCTACCTGTTTTTCAAGCAGAAGTGCATTTCCATGCAGTTCCATCATCCTGTGACTTTTTTTTTGTTTTGGACAATGTAGTATAAAGTTATTGTGAGGACTTCATTATCACAAGTAGGATATTATGAAGGCATTCTCTATTTCAATAGAGGCTGGCAGTTTTTCTTCACTATCCCACAATACCAGATTGTATTCTTCAGGAAAATATTCTCAAGTTTTTCAGTATTTAATTTGTAACTTTCCTCTTAATCAGAAAGGTGCCTTAGCTACAAGTTACAGCTTGACTGTAAAAAAGTATAGAATTCACACTATAAAAGTCACTTCAGTAGTTAATTGTGTCATAGCAGGGCTTTTTGCCACTAAGTAGGCAGGGTATTCCCCTTCATAATGCTGCACTTTATACTTGCCATTTTCACTGGAATGAGTATTGACAGTTTTGGGGAAGGCATTCCTTGTCTGAAATACAATTTGAGCAGTATTTTATTATACTGTGACCCTGTGAGTATACAATCAGGAGGGACTCCTGGGGTTTATTTCAGCTGATTGTGGAACACAGAGCAGAATACAGCCAGTGACCTCTGTAAATGATCACATACTTGACTTTTGGATAAGAAGTCATCTAGTCATAAATGATTTATCTAAAAGATTCTACCTGATCTAAGACTAAGCTTCACTCTGCTGCATTAGCAAAGCATGCAACTATTGACACATACTGTAGTACTTTAAAAATATATTTACATTCTATATTCTTTACATATATCTGGACTGAATTTTGAAAGCTAATTCAAAGTGAAATCAGCTTTTTAAAATATTTGTTACAAAGCCCTTCCTAAAAATCTGGTATTCATTTTAAGATGATATCCTGTATTTAGAAAGAATTGTTAATATTGTCTATGTAGCATAATTACAAAATTGTACTGAGATGTGGCGCTTGAAAGTGACCTTTTCATCTTCATTCCTGTGGTGCAAGTAGAATGTGTATAACATCAAAACTATTTCTTCAGCTGCCATTTTGTTTGGAACATAGTTTAAGGCAGAAACTTTGAAATTATTTGAATATGGAAATAGGAAGAAATTTAGCAAAATAAAAACATCTGCATTTTGAAATTTGTCCCATTCCCCTGGTGTTTGGCCTTCCTGAAACACCTAGGCTATTACACATCAAAGCACTGTTCCTTTCCTATGAATTATTCAATTCATATATCTCATTTACTTTATTTTCCGACTGCAGCTTAATGTCTGTGTTGCTAAGAAATCCAGATTCTTCTCAGAACCCCCTTTGGTGTCAAGGTCCAATAGATCAGTTGCAGCAAATGCCCCTTCAGTGCAATTTCTCAGCAATCACTCAAGAGTTTAAAAAATGTGCATATATCATGATTTGTATTTGGAATTTCAAAAGTGAGAGGGGGAAAATAACCATTGAGCCAAACAGACTAGGTAAGCAACACTGAAAAAAATCCCCAGCATTTCTAAACAGCTTATTTCAGTATTTCCTGATTGATTTGGGACACTAATGATGGCAACCTAATAGATATTAGGAAAATTTTGTAAGGCTTTCCATATTTCAGTCTTTATCATGCAAGATGCTGATTACATTCAAATCCCACAGCAAGCAAAGGAAGGAAAGCATTTTCATATCACAGAATAGGACCCATAGGTAATCCAAGTCTGAAGCAGTTGTTTAATTTCAGACAGTCTTACCTTAGGTGCCTCCTGCTTCATGGAAAGTCTTCTGTGCTCCCCCAGAGAAAATGGCAGAGCAGCTGAAAAAAAATCACAGGATCCTTTCAAAAAAGAAGTACTCAAAGACTGCATATGGCACTTCTGTGTGAGGGAATTTATACCTAAAAAATGTGCAAACTGCTGCAGAAAGTAGAAAAATCAGTCCTGTGAGCCCCTATGGCTGCAATGGAGAAAAGCAAACACAACAGCAACAAAGCATAAACCTTTTAACCAAAATCATTCCCTGCGATCTATGTAGAGAACAGATGAGGACGAGGATGGCTACGAAAAGGTATCAGTATGACCACGAGCATTCACATTACCCCAGAAACATTTGTAATTGATTTCAGGATCTAAGTCCTGTAAAAATTTGCTCATATGAGTAGTTGTGTTCTTCTGTAAGCTATCTGGCCAATTAGAGCCAAAAATGCCAAGCACTGATATCCCTTATTCACTTGAGGAGGACTGAGAGTAACTCCTTCTGACTTAATTAGCATTACTCAAGGAAATAGGGTGCTACTCCTCTCTGGTTTTAAATTCTTAACCAGTTTCAAAGACACTAATGAATATAATGACATTTATAGTCAGATTAGTAAACATTTATCTATATTTTTGCAGAATAACTATATCCAGTGCACTGCCCTTCACACAGAAGGAAGATTGTAAGATATTTCAATTAACTTACCTGTGAATTTCTATACTGATGGTAACCTTGAAGAAAAAAATTATGAATACCTGCACAATACTCAGGTCTGAAGAAGAGGTTCTCACTGAAATACTCATGTACTTACAACAAAGAAAAAATTCCTTATCATATGAGCCGGACAGGTCTTTTCTTGTAGTTTTCAGATCTTGATGTTTTATCGTCCAAACTCCCTGCTTTGGACTTGAGCTCATGTTCTCTGAGGAAGTACAAGTGGTAATTATACAAGTCTTTCCTCCCCTGTCATAGGCAACATTCACAAGGGTGATTTACAACCTTCAGCTTTCAGATATGGAGACTGGTTGTTTAGCTTCAGTGAGAATAACTCTGACATGGTGAATGCAATCAAAATTGGAACAAATTCTCTAGAAGGTGGCTACCTGGGCAGCCCAGAGAATTAGATGTTGGGGGGTGGAGGGGTGTTGTTGCCTTTTCTTTTTCCCGTAGTAACCCCAACTGAAAGATTGGTCCAAGTTTAGAAAACAGATTTCTTAAATATAATGCATTTTACAGCCTTAGGCAATAGCAAATCTATCTATATCAGTAGCAAACTAACCTGTGGGTTGAATGATACTTATTCAGTCACAACAAATGCCATAAGTGAGTATGATGCAGAGACACTCTAAATAATGAGAGCCTGTGTTAAATGTTGACAAGAGTGCTGACCTAGAAACACAGTCAGGACAGCTATAAACAAAATACATTGTAAGTGAACTTCATTAACGAAACCTAAGATGCATTTTCTTATCACAAAGCATTCAGAAAAGCAGTCTGTTCATCTGAATTACATTTAACTCAAATTCTGATGTATCGTGGAAATGGTTTGGCCCATGCTCCTGTAAATGTACACATTTGCTCCAGAAAGAAACAAGCAGGATACAATCAAAAACTTACTTTAATCAATAGTCTCTCAGTTCACTGCAGTAAAGTTTTGATTAATCCCTTAATACACAACCTTGTCATGACTGACAGCAATCCTGCTTTCATACATTTGATTGATCTAAGACTGGAGAAGGTACAGAGGGCAGGAGAGTTACAGGAATACAGCTGGTCTGTAATGACCCCATTTCTATGACCCTTAGTGGATTGTAATAAGGATCTTTTTATTAAAACAAAACAAAATAAAACTATCAGAGCTCCAGGGCAGATCTGTGTTCTCTTTTGGCCTGTGTTAACCTCTAACCAAAATCTGGACATTTAGAAAAAAGCATACTTCAGCTGGTTTTCTTTATTTTTGGAAGTTTAAAATGAAATATAAAGCCCATAATAAAATGCATATGAGGACACAAATCAATGGTCTTGAAAACTATGTTAAGAACTACCCAGCCATATAGGTCTTCATTAAGAAGGGTGTTCTCCTCATGAAATTCAGAAAATGCTCTTATTTGCTTCTGCATTGTTGTTCATGGTGGTATTTATTTCTATGGTAACCAAAGCAATAAATACAGCAGTGTTAGACAACAATAACCAACATAAAAACAAATTTATTGCAAAAGAAGACAACTAAGAGCCAAAATAGAGGTGTTTAGATGATGGTGTAATTTGCTATAATAACTGTTTAGCCACATATCTGGCAAGCCCTGGATAACTTACTTATGAGTAATGCATTTGTCCAAATTACATTAAAATAAAAAATAGTTACCATGCTACATTATCATGCATTCTGCACAGATATTTCCTCTCTATCAATTTTCCCATGACAAGAAGAATTCTTACTGAACTCAGGTTAACTGTGAATTGATTCTTTTTTCTCTTGCACAGCCTCTCAAAAGTTGGTTAGGTGATGTGGAGCCACACATCATCAGTCCTTTGCTATCTGGAACTATCCAACTTCCTCGTGCAGCCTCCCACTCGCCTCTCTGCTGTGTGCTCCATCTGGAGGGAGCTGGCTGGTCTCCTCCAGCCCTGGCTCCCCAAGCGCAAGGCAGCCTGCAGCTGCCAGAACATCTGCTGTCTCTGGGCCTCGCTGGGGTGAGTACCAGAAGTGTGGCCTTTTTAAAGTTGGACAGTCGCCTCCATTAGAAACTGGATGAGTTCAATGTTCTTGCATTTGTCCTAAAGCTTGTAGCTATGTGGGATTATACTGTATAACTATCTATAACACAAATTCAAATGCAAATTTCAAAGGGATACATGCTCTGTCTTTGGGATGCACTGGCATTTTGCCAGCTCTTCCCCTGCATCTGTGGCAATATGTTTTTAAGAATTATCTTGTCGTGAAGGAGTCATTTTGAAGAGCAAGGAGTGGAAGGAATGTAAAACCAAACAAAATCAGTCCTTGATTCTGCAATTACGTCTATCAAGGGTGGGCTTCTCAATAGAGCTGCTGATGCATCTGTGCCTCCAGGCCATACAGACCCTGTAGTGATGTGTCATGGGCTACTCCTGGTGAATGCAGAAATTGCTTCTTGCTTGAAAAAGTGTATTTGAAAAAGAGGTGTCTTGTCTGAAAAATTATGAGCATGAAATAATGTCACTCATCTCACAGGATAAAAATCTGTACAGCAGCCCCACATTAGCTGTCCTTTTCATAATATGGGTCAAATCATGCCCTGGCAATGTACTGGGTTCCTGCTGGCTTCATAATGGGAAATGTATTACTTATTTAGAGCTGACTTGGCTTTATTTAGAATGATTTAATACAGTAGTTATTTCAAGTTTTGTGTTTTGGAGAAGCAGTGTCAACAGGTGAAATACAGTCACGCAGTTTTTTGAACCTGTTTTGTACTTTCTGACAGGTTTCTGCACAGAGCAGGATGAAGTGTGTGTAGTTAGCATGGCTCTTCCAGGATCAAATCACAGAATCAGAGAATAGTTAGGGTTGGAAAGGACCTTGAGATCATCTAGTTCCAACCCCCCTGCCATGGGCAGGGGTACCTTACACTAAACTATGCCACCCAAGGCTATGTCCAACCTGGCCTTGAACACCGCCAGTGATGGAGCATCCACAACTTCCCTGGGCAGCCCATGCCAGTGCCTCACCACCCTTACAGTAAAGAATTTCTTCCTTGTATCTTGGAGTACAGGGTGAAAAACTGGGAGATGCAGTAGGTGTTCTGCAATTGACTTCATCCAACTCATGCTGGCACAGAGTTGTTCAGGGCTCTCTGAGTGTGTCTGAACCAACATACTGGCTTGACATGCAAGCTGACACATGGCTTCATCCCCTCTATGTCCCCCAGTGCTTTTATTTTTGCATGCTCAAACCTAAGGCTACTTTGGCTTAAGTCTGGAGTGAACAAGCTGGCTCTCTTATGAAGAAACCTCAAGCTCAGAAGAGGCTGACCCTTATTCAGGCTCTCTCTTACAGGGCTGAGGAGCTCTTGACCACATGAACTCAAACAGCAATTTGAGGTGAGATGTTCCTGCAGCCAGAGCTGCCCTCTGGGGAGCTCCCCACCTCTGAGGCACCCACCAGACACAAACACATTGGTCCTGCCCTTTCCCCTGGGGACCACACAGACCATTTCTACAGAGGAAAGAGGGAACTCCTTGCTGAAAACAATCTTACAGAAAATGGGGCTCAAGACTCTTTTACAGTTGCTCCAAATCCGCTGTCATACCTCTATAGCATAACGTGTTGGCACGCACTGTCCCCTTCTCTGCGCAGGGAGTCAGGAGCTGCCTTTACAGCAGGAAGTGATTAATGCTGAAAATAGAATTTAAAATGTGTGTTTCCAGTGGCGTGGGATTTAGAGTCCCCAGACATGGGCACTCTCTGAACATCGAACAAGGCCATTGTGAAAAATTGTGCAGGTATAGGAAGAAGATAGAAGTAACTGCTACTCAATTTATAGTATTGCAACTCAAAGCTAAGTAGGCGTAAGTAGAATACACAATAAATGTATATTTAGCTCTAGTTAAAAGTGAAACTTAATATCCTATGTTAGTACATAGTACTCTCTTACCAAGAAACTAATTTATAGGCAAAGAAACAGAGCTTAAGACTAAGAGACTGTGTGTTTTTAAATAACCTAAGTAAAATGCATACTTACTTACCTTTTATTCTCCTGCTGTGTGTGCCCTGAGCTGGTCCAGGGAGTTCTATGAGGTAAGAAATTCCTGTTCAACAAAAGTTCCTTTTCTAAAAAAAGTGAACATAATGGAAACGGGGAACCACTTACCAGGCAGCTGAAAAAGGAGCTGACTGTGCAGAGAATTTCACACCTTACGGCTTTTGGTCAGTAAAGTACATAAACAAAATGTAATTTTCTATGCAATTACACAGGGTCACACAAGAATATTATGTTTTAGAAATCCACTCAAAAGCATACTGCTCTCTAAGAGCCCAATCCAGAAAATGGTTCCTCACTTTAGCAAAGTTGCTCATAAGCATTTCTGGGACTGGGGCCTAGGAGATATTTTCCTTTTTATGCTTTCTTATACAGTTTATGTGATAGTAACAACAGGAAGATAAATTACTTTGAATGGTAGCAATTAGAGAAATAAGGAGTGTGATAGATTTACCATGTGGAAAACATCTCTCACACATTTTCTTACAGTCATTAAACCTACTTTTAATGACACAACACTGATTTCAGAAAGGAACCAAGTTTATTTGATGAATATAAACAAGCTGATCAACACTAAATACTTCCCATACACATGATAACAATGTTATGAACTCTAAATATCTTAGTACTTTACACTTCTACTAGACATTAAATTACAATGACTGTCTAATACATGCCCACTGGTAATTTCTAGGAATTCCTTAGTTTCATATCAATGTCCTTAACCATATATCAATATCACAATCCAGAACATGCCACTCACTTCAAAAAATTATTACAAGAAGCACTATCAAATGAGGTTCTAAGGTAAATAGAGAATACTGACCCACTGCTGCAGAACATCACATTCAAAAGTCACCGTACACACACAAAAATAACATTGCAGATATAGTTTGTGTCAACACATCTGAGGTCTTCTCATAAACACTGTTTAAAAAGTAAATTGAAACCCACTTTCAAATGAAAGTCAATGTGCAGATACGTGCATACTGGATACACAAAATCCATTAAATACAAAATTCATACTGTACATTTAAATGAAATAAAGAATGTGCAGTACAAGACTGATCTCACATTAAAATAATAATAATAATAATAATAATAATAATAATCTTAAATGTTAAGCAAAAGTTGGTTTGCTTCTTTACACTTAGAGGGAGAAGGGGGGAACCTACCAAACATTGCTCAAATAAAATATTTCCCAACATCACAGTGTTTATTGTAAACCCCGAGATTCTATTTTAGTATATGAAAAGATTTTCTCTAAACAGCACAGAGTTATCACATGAAATGAAAAGGAAAAAAGGAAAAAAGAAAGAAGAAAAGAAAAAAAGCAATGTTAGACAAAGTTTTCCTCTTTAGGGGCTAACTTGTAGGCCCTGATAAAAATTTAGATCAATACAGTTACCAACATGAGTGGAGCAAAAATGCCCCTAAAATAATACCTGTGACAAAATTGGCACATACATATAAATATCTAGCTATACAGTTTTGTACCTGTGACCCTATTTCCCCCCTAGTTTATTTCCTACTTCAAGTATTCAGTTACAGAGTTAAGGTAAAGACCTGATTGTAAGAGACACAGACGATTGTCCCCTACTATGACAACAAATTTGTCATGAGAAACTAGTTTTGTTGTCTGAGTTTCCAAGTGCAACATTTGTCATGTGTGCTAAATAAACTTCCAAAAGCTTTGCTGTTTCAAAAACAAAGATCTAAAATGCCATTGATAGTTAAAGGACAAACTTTTTAAACATGAATGAAATTGGGATTATCTACGCTATACTAATTCTACACATTTTACTTTATTTATTGAAGACAGTAGCATCCAGCAAGACTCCTGCTTGAATGAATTGCTCTTTGATTGCATCAAGAATTATGGTACAACTAAATAAAATATCTCTAGACAAAATTTTGAATGGGGTTACTACGTATGGCTCATGTAGGATGTTTAGGGATAATTGCACCACAGGTTCAAAAAATAATTTTTCTAAATTCAGTGCAAGACTTTAGGAGTATCCATTTAGACTTCTCTTGATTACAGCAGCAAAGAAAAATTACTAAGGATTAAGGCCACCCATGCTTAAATTTATTGTTTGTCCTTTAAAAATGCAGATATTCAATTCCCACTCCCATCAGCATGGAAGCATTTCTTCCACGGACACAAAGATACCTCAATAAAACAGCAAACGTGCACGTTTGCTAGACTGACTGAAAATGTTCATCGAGTCATTAGGATCCTCTCCTTGAGAAGTGATAGAGATTTGAGTGTCAGTTATAATCTCTCAATGTAATGACTTCACATTTTTTATTTTTCCTTGCATGTGCTTTACATTTATTTTGCTAGATACATTTTTTTAATTTTATTTTTTTTTTATTTCTTGAGACAAACAGCCTTTACATGCTATTTGTTCATTGGTACTTTCTTTAACATCTAAGATTCATTGCGATCCATGTTGGAGACTGGTTCTCAATGTAGAAAACAATAACAAACAGTTCCTCATTTACAGGAGACCTAGTGCATATACTGTATTCACAGCAATCTTTTTTTTTTATTTATTTATTTTTTTTAGTTTTATTTTTTTTTTTAGAGTCCCAGCTTTTATTGTTGAAAACCTGTATGCATTTGGATGGTAAAAGGCTGATATATTGTGTATATGTCCATATATATACATTCATATGTATTTACATATGCCTCAAACTTTTACCATCCAGAAATAGATACATCTTTTATATAATCTTATATTTATGATCAAATTAGATGTCCTATGCATTGTCAGAGACACACACCATATTTTCATAAAATTATCTTTGTTACCAGTTATTAGTACCAAAAATTGATTTCATTTCCAACCTGGCCCAGAGCTTAATATCAGTTACACTATCGATATTTTTGGGGTTTTGGTTTGTTTTTTTTGGTTGGTTGATTGTTTTTGGTTTGTTGGGGTTTTTTTATATTTATTATTATTTTATCAGTAGATCTAAGAAAACAGAGGAGGGTAAAGGCTTGGGGTTTATTTTTTGGAGAAGCCCACATCTAACTGGGGGTAAGATTAATACCAACACCCTTATACAGCATTTTACTAATACCTCTTTGATAATCTAGTGCAACAGAACTGATACTTTAGAATCAGCAAATGCAGATACCACATTTAAGAGAACCAGGGTTACTTATTAAAATCAATGTAAATTTACAAAAAATTAGTTAAATAACCTGTTTAACTGAACTTCATTAAACTATAGTATTCTGAAGAGATGGATCTTTTGTGAAAACAAAATAACTTGCAAGACCCATTAAAGACAGAAATGAAGCTCTTATGATTTCTGCTTGAGTCTCCTTCATTGTTTTCCAAAGTATCTAATTTCATAGTAGACTACAAGAAATAATGGTGAAAATGCCAATTAATGCAGCATTTCATTAGATATCAACCTCTGCATTCATTTTCTGCATCTGTGATCCTTCTCCTGGATATCATGGTCATGTTTGGAGATCCAGTGCAATAGATTATCATTGTTACCTTCCAGTGCTACATTTTTTTCTTCCTCTTTCACTAGTTCCTCTGACAACTGCACAAGAGAACAAAATATTCAAATTAATAACATGATTGAAGCATACAAAACATCCTAGTTCTCATCTAATCAAGCTTTTCATAGACACCATTGGATATATTACTTTTCTATGGACTAAGAATTAAGTAAGGATTTACATTTGATTTGAACCCACTTATGGGGCAATTCTAGGGTGCCAATTAATTTTACAGCCAATTTGTATAAGATTCCCCCCTAAATGAGAAAGATTTTAAATTTCAAAGATGTGAAATTCTATTGTGCTTCTGAATCTGTAAACGGTGAGTATTCTGATCTTATCTATAAGCTTGAAGTGGAAATGCTATTAATAAAACCAAGTATTTTTATTTAGAAACCAAAAGAATCATCCATTGATGATAGCAGGTAGGAATATGCACTGCCTTTAGCAACTCTCCAACACTGGAGGTACTGAAAGCAACATTTTGTTTCTGTATTTTAAGTTCTCCAAGACTTTTTTAATTTAAAGAACAGTGGAAAAAGGCTTTATGGATACAAGAATCTCAGATTTATAAAAGTTAAAATACACAACAATCAGTTACGAGTTTTTCAGCTATGAAGTCAGAAATCAATGACTTGCTCTTCATGGCTTAGCTGCCTTTGCTGAAATCTGGGGGACTTTGAGAAGTAACTGGTGTAAGCCCAAGTCAGTCAGTGGAAAGAGCCTTCCTGTTTAACACGGGCTTTGACTGAGGCTTCATGTCTGACTGTGACTATGGAGTGAGGCCTGAATGATTTTTATTGTTAACTACTTTGACTGCAAGCAAATGGCACAGTATTATTGAACAGAGAGCAGTGAAATAGTCTTATTCACATTATCTGGGTATCAGATGAGTGGGAGGAATTAAATGATTCCTTTACAGGGCAGTTGTTCATTTATCCACTGACTTTGTTTCTAGAAAAGTGGAAATGCAATGCATGGGATTCTTTGTTATTGCCCTTGCATTTATGTAACCTTAGAAACTTCTGAACCATCCAATTTTATGAAAAGGAAATGCCATAGAATGCTTACAATTTTGTATACAGCTGAGAAATTGTTCTGGTTTGTAAATAGAACCAGTTGACTAAAATGGCCCTTAAAATTCTAGAATGTAATATTTATCAGTGTAATTATTCTGTGAGTGAAGCACGGTTTACAGAATAAACTTGCAAATGACTTTAAATCCCAATTTTCAAGTTCATGTCTTTATGGCAAGTACATATAATGGTTTATATAATACAAACAGATGTATATTTCTACTTTTCTAATAGGAGGTTGGTACAATTCCTCTGGTTAAAACACTTAGGGACTAATCCAAAGCCCACTGAAACATGGAAGAGTTCCCACTGATTTTAACGGGTTTGGGATCTGGCCCTTGAATGGAGAAAAAATGACTTCTGCAGAGCTGGAAAGCCAGGGAGTTCCTAAAGTAGATCATGTTACTAGTTCTGGCACATAAAATCTTTGCAAACTTTTTATGAAAACTGTAAGTCAGAGCATGCATTACGTTTCGTGAGCAGTGCATAGCTCCCATTCTTTAGTATGCTGAGTATTTAAACATTATTAAGAGAGATACATAAGCATAGGGAGCACCCATATAAATTAACGAGGGAATATATTCCAAAAACCGTAGCACAAAAAAGTCTGATTTTAACAGGTTCACTGAAACGTAATCACAGCAAATCTTCAATATACTTGATATTTTACAAGCTAAGTTCCTTTGCAATTAACACTCATTTATGCTCTTGAAAATAAGAACCCAGGATCAAATATCCAATCTGAGGAACAGCAACAAATCACAAAATACAATCTCCCTCTGGCTTGCTCCTCAAATTTTTGTTGGGGTTTTACTATAGAATGAAACCCCTGAATAAGCCCCATCTGTTTAATCAACCCACCCATTCATTAGGAAATATGTATTGAAAGTGTAACAAAAACTTGCTCACCACAGGTAGGAAATGCAAAGTATTTCTCGAGTAAGCCAAATAAATATATAAAAGGATATTGCTGTCAAATACCAACTCAGGTTGTGTAAATTAAATTTATATTTGTTTCTTCAATGCTGTACTTGGAATAGGTACTGAACCTCTAAAACAGAAATAAAATTCGGTAACATACATTGGGCCTGAGATTCAGCAGTTCTCCATCTGAAATTAATGTCATATGAGTTTGGCACCTCTGACAGTCCACTAGATACCAGTCAATGAAAACAGCAGAAGGATGTGAAGATATAAAAGTGTAGTAGTCCACAAATATTTATTCAGATTATTTTTCCTTTGGATAAAGACACCTGCCTGATTACTACTTTTTACCTCCATTCCTTTCCTCTCAGCAGTGATTTGCAGGAACAAGCTGGAGAGGGTGGGTAAACACAAAGGGGTTAAAGGGGAAACTGTTTAATAACAGTAGTAAAATGCAGGCTATTTTTGACATCTGGGTTAATGTCCATTATGCTCCATATGCTTTCCAAATGTTTGCAACAAGCACCCAGATACAAAAACAGATACCCATTCACATAGGCTTAAATTGCCCTCTCCTAACCTGTTACACATGGTACCTACATAAAAGGCCAACAACTGATATGGTAATTAGTGAGTCAGAAAGAGAGGGAATAGCCACTTTATTGCAGGGAATGGGTATCTGACCAAATGTTAGCAGAGAAGGATATCATTAATGAAAACCTGTTAGGCTATTTCTGCTCCTTAATCTACGAAAAGGCATCTGCATTATAATGTGACATCTTTTAAAAACCTGTCGGGATGAATTCCTAAGTTTCCTTCTCTAGACTCATTCATCCTTACTGCAAGCAGAGTGCCAACAGATGATGGGGAATTATTTAATTTTCTGGAAACAAGCCACTAGACTGAAAAGCAGTATTTAAAAAATAAGGCTATAACTCAAAGTCTTTCTCAAGTGACCTCCTAGAACTCACTTCCCTCTCTTGCAACAACAAAGTCCAAATGACATGAAGAAAAAAGAAAGCATTCTTCAGTTTTACTTTTGTCTGTGCAAAACCATGAAAAAAAGTGACTCAGTTAAGTAAGACAAAGCCCTGACATGGTACTGTTATGAATTCTGTCCCTGTCACTAGCTTTTGTGTGAATAAGGAAAAGGTCGCATAATTTTTCTGTGCCTAACTTGCTCTTTGCTATAGCAGGGATAAACATCAAGCTCCTCACAGGAATTTGCAAGGCTTAATGTTTGTAATGTGCCTTAACAGCCTTGGATGAGTGCTAAGTATTATTATTTTTCAGTTCCTGCATTTGATTAAAACTGAAATAACATAGTAAAAATTAATATATTAAGTTACAAGTAAAGAGCAATCATGCGGTTTGTGGAGCTACTTGTAACACTTTTAATACGAACATGTATTATAGAGTAGGTGATTCCCAAGGCCTGTAATGACATGTACCATATGGGCATAACTTAGCAACTGCAGGATCCCCCCAGATGTTTGATTCAGTCAAAAACCTGTTTGTGGCTTCTGTGTGAGCCCAGAGCTTGGGCCAGTGGGAGCACTGTGGGCTGCTTTTCCCCTGCCCCTGAAGTACAGTTGCAAACATGATCGCAGTGCAGATATTTGCAACTCAGCATAAGAAACAGTATTAGGTAGCACAGATCTGCTGGAGTGCTCCTTGCTGTACAGTTCTCTTGACATAGGATATGAAAATGGCATGATATACGCTATTCGAAACTCTGTCATTACAGTCCAAATAATAAATACTGGTTTTGCTACCTCCCCTTGGCCTAACTCTCATGGAAAGAATAAACCATCACCTCTCGCTTTCCAAAGAATAAAGTAACCTGTTAAAGCCTGTTATATTGATGTGAACATCTCTAGTGAGGAGGGCCAAGAGTAGAAATAAGTAAGACATAAAGTTGTACCCAACCCACATAGAAAACTTGCAATGCTGAGATGCCAAAGACACCTAAGACACTTGTTGAGCCGAGTGAAAAGGTAAAATCTAGTTTAAATTTATAGCATTCCTTCAGTGTCCCTCTAGGAGTTTGGCTTTTTGCCAGTGTTCCTTGTTAAAAATTTGTTAAACGTGTTTGGCATTAATGCAAACACAAAGTGCTCATTTGTTACAAATTCTATTGGAATGCATTCATTTAAGGCAATGAAGTAGTTACCAGAAAAGAAAAAATGTTCATTAAGTACTTTTTAAAAATACAATGATGTATGCGGTGCATAACTATGGTGCCCCAGTGGCTATATAAATATCTGACAGAATAACCACAAGTTGTGTTTGGTTTGAAATAGGAATCTTTCAAACATAACCGATAGAACAAAACCTGGTTTTGTTTGTTGTCAAAACTGATGTTAGTCTTTCTTGTTTAGAACTAGCTAAAGTAACCAGATTTTTGGCATACAATTTCTCATATCTAAAATCAGTAAAGCCCACAGGTTAAAGTAATGCTAAAGGAAGTTTCTTGATTCGAGTGGTAAGTATAGCACTGCACATTATCTGGAGAACACTGAACACAGAAAGCAAACACCCTGCTTGGAGGAGAACAAATTTTAGTCATTCTTAAAAACTCCACTTGAGGAAATGTTACCTGGGAGATCTGCAACCATCTGGCAATATGCAGGTACACCTAGGCAAATGTGTCCTGCTCTACTCTCATTGCAGTAATCCTTTCAAATCTAGTTTACAAAATCCTAATAACAAATCTCTCTTTTATAATAGCATGAAATTTCCCTAATGATAACTTACTGATTTTGAATAAGCAATTCTGAGGTGTATTTCTTAGAGGCTAGAAAATATATTGTTACGTCCTGTAAAGTCGAAGAAATTTTCTTTCTACATTTTCAATGATTTATGGTTACTTACAATAAAGCTTAAAAGTGGTAAATACATGAATTAAACATACTTTAAAAGAAAGATCCAGAAACTGTGTGATTTAATTAAATATTGAAAGGTTCACAAAAAAGCATCAGTATAGAACATTATTTATAGAAACAAAATTAACTTTGTTCCAATCCTGGCAAAGAAATTATTTATCCCATTTGTTGCTATTTATGTTTTAAATTCATTATACAGTAAACTTCAGAAAGCTCTGCAGCTGGTGGTAGACTCACTGCATGAATGTGATGAATTTTCCATGTTGCTATAATGCCAGAATTGTTAATCTGTGTCAGGGATAAAAGCAGATACCATTGGGATGAATAAAATCAAATGGATTCAAGCCCTCTAGAGAGTAAGAGTCCTTGAAAACTACTGTACAATTATATGATAAAATTAGATGAAGTTTATGAACCTTGGGATTATTTGGACAAGGATGTCTTCTGTACTGGGAATGTTTATAAATCAAAATTAGACAAGTGATATATGACTTTAAAGACATTCTTGGGCATTTTTTAAATAAAATTCTTCTTTTTATAGAATAAGTCTAGTCCAAATCAAAGCTCTTCAGAAATATGAGAAAACTCAGCACATATTTGTCAATCTGTCACTTTCACACCAATTTAAAAAGAGGGATATGGTAAATGTTAAGGGTGGCTTCAGACTGGCACTCTTCAATGGTCTGACCTGGAGTGTATTGAAGATGATGGAAGAATTTCCATTGACTCCTGAGGGCTGCTCATAGGGGCAGCAGTGACTCAGCAGCACAGGGCAGAGAACTCTTCATCGAGACATTTATGACTTCCTTAAGATGCAGCATGTCAGACCATTAGGACTTCTTGGTTTTTTAATTTAAATTAAACAGTAGTGACAAATTAAGAAGGGCTCTTGGGTAAAGTGGTTCAAACAGGAAGAGTTCCCATGTGATCCTAAAAACTGTCACTAGCAGAGATTACTTAATGAAATTCAAGGAACCTTTTTCATCCTTGTTGATGTGGAATGCCATTTATTTTCATGCTAGGGACTAATTAGGGGCCTTTTTTGAAGATCAAGGTTTTGCGATCTCTGCTTCTTAATAACACAGTTTGCCTGTCTGCCACCTGGGACAAGGCAAGGCACTCTCTCTAACTCCTGAACAGCAGGCACTGCCTTAGGCCATTGCAAGTGCAGGCAGGAAACTGATCCTGCCTTTTCAGTAGTTTAACCCGTTCCCTGCCAGCCCTCCACAAGCCCATTCAAAGTCCTGAATAGGCAGTGACCAACCCAGTGGGAAAGCATTAATATAATAAAAAAATCATATGGCTGGAAATCCAGTATTAATGGCAAAGTTACTGCATTGTTACAGTGATAAAGATGGCACTACAAACCCCTGGTTTACTTACAGACTGGATTGAATGCCTGGGGCAGTGCTTGTGGCCAATCCATAGACCACTTGCTGTGCTCCAAGCAGACAGACAGTTCATGTTTCTGGTGCTAGGAAAAGAAGTGGTTAAATAAAAGCTGTGTCAAGCCCCCATTTTAATAAGTCATCTTATTAGGAAGTTGTGATGCCCTGTTTGCCCTAGCCTGTGGCTTGTCTGCTCCAGTGAAAGGTCTCCTGCTGGGATCTTTGTGGCATTATATGAGGTAGAGAAGGCTGCTGCAATATACGAGCCTTGGTTTTGAGCAGCCAAAACAGCAGGAGAACTAAGCTGCAAAGAATTAAACATGTAACAACTTTGTAAAAGCACAGACAGTGATTGAGGTTGGCCCTTTTGCTGTTGACACATTCTGGGCTCTGTAGGTTGTGGTCACTAAATCCATTAGAGTTGCAGTGTGGCAACATCTAGTTCAGCAAGTTCAATGTGTTTCTGTTTTATTTCTAAATACTGGACGCAAGCTGGCAGTGATAGAAGAGCAGAATATGGTACCAGAAATATATCACAAACACAGTCGTCATTGTCAGGGATGTGAAATTACTTTTCAAACTATTTATTTTTGGCAGATGGAGGTTGGGTGTACTTTTGCATTTTGTTAACTGAAATTTAATTGCAACTTGCTGCATGTTTTATTTTTTTTTTTTTTAAATGAAACCTCAGGATGTTGTTTTCTCTGAAAAGAGAAATTTTCACTGAATAGAGAAATCTTTGTGGCTAGCAATTAATTACAAAATGAAGACAGAAAAATTTAACCCACTAAAGTATCAGCTGGGATAAGTTTCACTCATGAGCATCCACTTATTTAAATCAACACTCCCCAATGCTCTGATTTTTTTGTGATTTCTTTAAGACAAAATGTGTTTAATTCAGATTTTAAAAACTGGCTTGTGAAATGGACAAGAATGCCTAATTAAATTAATGGAAAGAGAAATTGCTTATACAGTTGAGGGTTAGATTTAAAGTATAAACCCTAACACAAAATACAAATCAGAAGAATACCCCTCCCTATCTCCCTAAGGACTACACTTTTATCAGGGAACAGTGCAAGGTTTCCATGGCACGGTGATAAGGATGCTCATGGTCCCTGAGCTCTGAAGGTTCTGTTTGCTTTGTGACACCACACTGTGGTGTCACAATTTGTAACCCCCTGCAGATTCATCACTTTCAGGAGTTACCAGCTTGAAGATATGGAGCAAATAACAAGCTGGCTGAACACTTGTGCATCTGAGACATTTTTGTCTCTGAGCCTGTTACGTGTTGCTGCTGTCCTCATTCCCAAATGAGCTAAAGCTTACGTAAGAGGTTAAGTGTGCAGAGGATGATAAAGACAGGTCACAGCTGAAGGAGGGAAGGGGTTGGCAACCTTTTGTTCTCTCTGTCCACAGGTATTTCCCTGGTGCCCTCCCTTGTTTCTCCGTGGGTGAGGTAACAGGGCTTGTGCCAGGCGTAGCCACCCTTTGGGTGCACCCAGCTCACTTCTGCTGGCAACACTGCTGAGGGTTCAGTCAGTTCCGACTTGCTGATCAACAGAAATGTCCAGCCACTCCTTTTGCAGGGACAAAAATGATGTCAAAGGCAAAGCACATTCTTTCTTTGGCCACTAGTGATGAAGGAGTGTTTCTTTTCTGTTCTTAAGAGTTTGCCTGAGCCAAGCAAGGTCATAGCTGTGGCTTTTTTCCGGATGACTGGAATTTATAGAATTTGTAAGACTTTTTCATTTTTTTTTTCCCTGTTATTTTTTCAGATTTGCTGATAGTCTGGGACTACAAGAAAATTCTTAGAATCTCATATATGTTTGTCTGGCTGTAGGGAGTATGACTTGGTTTTCACCTCGTCCATCCTACCAGAGTCAGTCAATATTTAATAACTAAAATTGAGTTGCTGTTGTGCTTGGATAACTCTAGTTACTGTGGCTGTCACCACACTCTGTTGTCAGAAGCATATTGGTTACGAGATGTTTTACCAGAGTAAATATTAATTGGTGGTTGTGGTGAAGACGTTTAGTCCCAAAGCATTCCAGCCACCAAGCAGGCATAGAAGGGCTGTACTCCTTCTTTTGAAGTACCCAAAGGCTAGATGGAGTTGGGAAGAAGAGAGGGGGTGAGGGCTGACTGCAGGTTTGAGGTATTTTATGTGTATCCCTATTTCTTCATTTCTTCCCTTAGGAAAAGGCTAGATGCTTGGCTAGAGAGGACAAGTCTTCTTGGAAGTTCTGGGCACAGCATGGTGTCCTTAGGGCAGATGACTCTAGTAAACTGGCAGAAGTTTGCCAGGATTATCTTTTTCCTAACCAAGTAATAATAAGAACATTAATAAAGATGCATCTAATGGCTTGCATCTGCTTTACTAATCACTTCAGATCGTTTATCTTCTAAAGCTGAGAATAAACTAATGAGCTTCAGAGTATTGTTCTGTGCATCTTAATATTTGCACCAACGGCTCTATGTCCCTATCTATACTTCAGAATTTAGGTAAACCATTAACATCCCATTTCACTAGTTTGTTCTGCTAGTTAATAGCCCTGTACTCTTTAAAATTATCTTATCAGTTATATTTAAATACTAACTGTGCTGTGGGGGCCATTTTGAGGTATGCTTACTATATTAATAATAACATAAATCAATATGCCAAAGGATAGCTCTGAGTTTCGTTATATACAAAAGCCTGTTTTACAGTATGTAAGATATACTTCAATCTTCTTCCCCTCCAAATAATATTTAATATTATTTATTAATAATATTATTTATTTTACATGGTTCATGATATGAACCTACTTGTAAAAGTGAAGTGTGATATTTACAGTTCCATCCCTTAAGGTAAAGAAGAAAGAGATTCAATGAAGAAAAGTATTAGTGGGTTTGGTCTATTTGAAGTAAGACCAATGCTGGATCCACTTAAAACTCCTTGAGCTGCTGAAGCATTACAATGACTGTGTGTGGCAGTGTGAACATGACCATACATGCTTGACAGCTACTTATTTTTTAAATACCCATCCAAGCAACACACAGCATTTTGAAATCTAACTTGTGTGGTCTAATTATGCAATAATTTTTATACTTTAGGCCCCAATATTATGAGCTTCTCCACAATTATGGGTCTGCCCACGCATTTCTCAGTGCCTGGTAGGGAAGACTTGGGGACCAGTTCTGGTAAGTATATATGCATATGTTTTAATTTTTACTCTAACTGAGACTTAAATGGGCACCTAGCATAAAGAGTCTGCTTAAGAGTCTATCCTGAAAGGGACCTTACAGGCTACACTTTTACTAAGGGCATGCACATAAATTGCCTTGCAGATCGAAGACCCACAGTTATCAGCATACCAATAATAATGACTACTGCATAAAGGCAAATAATAAAATAGCAATAAGCAACTTGTTGAGGCAAAGGCTTGCCCCTGCAATCTTCAAACACCATCTTTTAACCATTTATGAACTCAAAAGCATGCAAGTGTGTAAGAGTTAACGAGGTCAAAGGCTTAGATTGCAAGATCTTCAAAGGAGATTCTCAGACCTTCCGTGCAAGTGTCAAATGACAGGTAAATATATACAACTAAAAATATGAACTTCATTATGAAATCATATAAAATTACAAGGGCAACATTTTCTACTTGATGCATTTATTAGAAAAACATGATGTATTGCAATTAAACTAGATCAGTAAAATTAGGAGCAAAAATAATCACTACATTCTATTGTTAATCACAATTTAAGACTAAATAGTATTTTTTGTCAGAGAACACCTATTTCTCATCCCATTTTCTTTCCCCTCTCAATCTCCCATTCTAACTGTCCACAGAACTTACCAATTTTTTTTTTCCTTTATTTCTCTGCTTGTTTTAATTTTTATTTCTCCCCACTCTTTTTGTTCCATTCTCTGCAGTAGTGAATGTAGTAGACTCCATCAGTCCCTGTTGCAAATTCCTGACCAACTCATTGCTGATTGGTGGTATCGGATTATAGATGGAAATTGTGTGGTATTATCACCATTTAATTTATGTGCATACTTGTGCAAAGCGCTTGACACTGTCCCACAACACATCCTTGTCTCTAAGTTGGAGAGACATCAATTTGATAGGTGGACCACTCAGCGGATAGAGAACTGGCTGGAGGGCCACACACAAAGAGTTGTGCTCAATGGCTCAATGTTCAGCTGGAGGCCAGTAATGAGTGGTGTCCCTCAGGGATCAGTGTTGGGACCGGTCTTGTTCGACATTTTTGTCAGTGACATGGACAGTGGGATTGAGTGTGCCCTCAGCAAGTTTGCCAATGACACCAAGCTGGGTGGCTCAGCTGACATGTTAGAAGGAAGGAATGCCATCCAGAGGGACCTTCACACGCTTGTGAGGTGGGGGGATGACAACCTGATGAAGTTTAACCATGACAAGTGCAAGGTCCTACACCTGGGTCAGAGCAATCCCAGGCACAGCTCCAGGT
>JANRGW010015073.1:0-42811 GCA_024733675.1 Psilopsiagon aymara | reverse complement strand
CCCTTGTTATTTCCCTTATCATTATTATTATTGGTGGTAGCAGTAGTGGCTTGTGTTATACCTTAGTTACTGGACTGCTCTTATCTCAAACCATGGGAGTTACATTCTTTCAATACTCCTCCCCATCCTTCTAGGAGTGAGGGGAAGAAGGAGGGAGGGAGCGAATGGCTTCATGGTTCTGGGTTGCCAACTGGGCTTTAACAGTTCTTTTTGGTGCCAGGTGTGGGGCACAAAGGGTGGAGATAACAACAGATCTGACCAAAGTGAGTCTAATGGTATTTGTGACAAGCATTCATTGTTTGGGATTAACAGTCACTTGTCACAATGCTGATTTATTGGCTCTCAAATTTGTTGATTTTGATCTCACCGTTTCAGCATGTCATAACTTACTTACAGCCGGTATTTGCTGTGTTACTGTTTATCTGCCGGAGGCCTTGGGCTAAGGTTCTTCTTTCATTGTACTTTGTGGTAATGACTTGTAATGCAATAGTATCATTGATCATGAAATAGATCTGGCTTGTGTTCCCCGTGTGGTTGCCACCTCTATACTTTGGGAGGTATACAATAGAAGTGTTTAGCAATTACATGTCTTTTTTCCCCTCCTCTGGTGGTCAACCCGTGAAGGACACATTCCCTTCCCTTTCCAGCCCCCCCCCCCCCCGACTGTTTACAGCATCATTTGAGAGTTCTGAAGATTTTGAATGGCCTTTGAATATCCTTGAGACCTACCTGCTGATTTTGATGCACACATACAGAGTGAGTTTTATCCATGACCATTTCATCTGATCTCAAAAGTTAAGCAGAGTTGGGTTTGGGTCTTGTCTAGGGCTAGACAATGATATAGGAGGACCAAAAGATTTTCCCTGAGGCTGGACAGTCATGAGTGGCAGGGTATGTGGGAGAGTATGGGCAATTTTTGAGGCCAGTGGGGACCTCCAGTGCTTTGAAACTTTACCACTGAGCAAGTATAAAATCCAGGAAAATTAGTAAAACACTTAGATGAGGTGTGTTGTCATTCTGGTCATACCAGAGAGGGACAAATCATGGCAATGTGCTTGGGCTTTGCCTACGCCTACAGAGGCCTGTTCAACACTATCCAGCACCTTCAAAGGAAAAAAAAATTCTCTGGATCTGATGGCAAAGTAACCAACAATGCAGCTACTCTAACTCCAAATACAGCAGCTACAGTAGCCCTAGTGAGAAGTATAGCAGCTACTCAAACTTCAACAGCAACAGATAGTGCAGCTACTCCAGCTCCAAGCACAGCAGCTACACCAGCCCCAGTGACAAGTAGAGCAGCTACCCAACCCCTGACAACAGACACTGCAGCCACTCTGACCACAGTGATAATCACTGCAGCTAAACCAGAGGACCAATTTGTGCCAATATCGGTTGTCCTGTACGGAAGGGGAAAGGCAAGAAAGAGGCAAGAAAGATGAAACAAGATGAAGAAATGATGTACTCACCACCCAGGACAGCATCTGACCAGGAGTTATTACTACATGAAACAGTTCTTTTCCTCTGCCCGAATTACTCTAAAATAAATGACTCACTGATGTGACTGAAGTGTCACAGACCCACTGTTTGAAAGTCCCACTACCTATTGCTCTTAGTTCGAAAGAACTGTCGTGCTTTAAGCCCAGCTGGCAAACCAGAACCACGCAGCTGCTCACTCACTTCCCCTCTTCCTCCCCCCTGCTCCCGGAGGGATGGGGAGGAGAATCAAAAGAACGTAACTCCCATGAGTTGAGATAACACAAACCACTGCTGCTACCACCAATAATAATAATGATAAGGGAAATAACAAGGGAAGAGCATACAACCGCTCACCGCCTGCAGACTGATACCCAGCCCGACCGGGCAGTGATCTGACCCTACTGGGTAACTGCCTCCAGTTTACATAGTGGGCATGACGTGCTGTGGTATGGAATACCTCTTTGGTCAGTTTGGGTCAGGTGTCCTGTCTCTGCTTCCTTCCTGCTTCCCCTCCTCCCTGGCAGAGCATGAAACTCAGAAAGTCCTTGGTCAGAGTAAATATTACTGACCAGCAACTGAAAATATCAGTGTTATCAGTGCTGTTCCCAGGCTGAAAGTCAAAAACACGGTGCCGCATCAGCTGCTAAGAAGGAGAAAAATGACTGCTACTGCTGAACCCAGGACATTCCCTTTCAGTCTTTCTCACATATCATTGCTAACTCTGGGCCTTCCATTTCCTTTTGATATCCAAACTCTCTCTAAAAATCGCGTTGCGTTCCTTGCTATTACCCTTAAGATGTCTTTTCTCTGTCTTCTTTAAATAATCATGCCAACATAGGTATTAATCTGTTCTTAGATGTCTAGTGATAGTTTTAACACTTACTCTTTCAGGTATCATAGTTAAGAAGAACTCTGAAACTTCACATTCCAAATGTTCAAATCCAATCTACCCAAATAATAATAAGTAAAATTATTAGAGTTGGAAGCCTCCCAAAGCAAACTTGCAAATAAAAGTAACAGATGCAGAAATCACGCTAGCTGATTACACTTGAAATCCAAAGGACAAGTTATGACATCTCACTCCCTCTAAAAAATGCAAGCTTTCATTCTGCTGTATGCTGGGTCCTATCTCTGTAGTCTAACCCTGCACTCATGCAGTCCTCGATGATGACCAGCACAGCATTCTGGAACTAAATTCAGCCTGTGAATCAGTTTATGTTCATGACTTATTCACATTCTTTGGAAAAAGTTCAGAACTCAAGGGCAGGTAAGGAAGCTTTTCAAACATACCACGAAAAACCCAAGGTCTGTGCTCTTCCTTGGCACATATGTACCCCCCTCTATGCTTTACACTACTGTGAAGACAGGTGGAATGTGGTTGCAGCATCCTTCCTATAAAAATACTGCTGTTTTTAAGGACAGAGGGTATTTGTAAGCTCAGATTACCATCATAAGATAAATGTGCTTTTCACGCGTGCACCCTGACTGGTAATTTGAATGCAATGAGCTACCAACATACAGAACACTTTAGGCTCAACTTAATCCATGGGTCAACATCAAGGTAGGTACTACATTGGTTTCATTTTCTCTAATCAGTTTTTAATAGTCCATTCGAGTGATACTTACTTTAAAATACAGCAACCTATTACTGAAGCGCTAAAATATCTTGTGTTTCTTTCAGAAAAAAATAAATCTAAACATATGAGCAGACACATTGCCTGGAATCTTACCTGGATTTAAATGCAAGTAAAATTAAAGTTGGCTAAATCAAATCAGTTACATCCAGTAGAGGAAGTTGTAGTACTACAACATTTACTTTCATTTCCAAACTATGAAAATAAATACAAATGTATGTTTTGTGTAGAGTTTAAGCACTTATCAAAGGTAATTTCCATAAATAAGAGAGTGAGTTTTCAAATACTTATTAAGTACATATTAGTGTCATCTGAGGGGGAACTATAAAAGTGTCTGACAGCACTTTCATGTTTATTTGCAAGAGTAGACCATGCAGCAATGAGATGTTTTGATATTGCTGCAAGTATATATATATTTTTTTAATTAGTATTTTGCTCTTTTGAAAGATTAGTACTCAGTAACACTTTAGAGAGTCCGAGAGTTAGAAGTTCATCTATTCATGCAATACGTGACTGCATTAGATTTATACTACATTAACTGTAAGTTTACAAACATTCAGATTTTACAAATCTTTACAGTAACATGTCTTTAGCTATTGAAGACCTCCCAGTCAACATTTCCCTTTATTAATTATTTGCCATTGTTCTTTAAAACATACAGGAAATATATCTTTTACACTGTAACTGTTGCTTATTTTGAAAAATACTTCCGAAATAGCTATTTTTATTTTAGTAACTCTTAACAGTGATATGACAGAAAGCTCATAAAAACCCAGCAAGTTAATAAAACTTCACCTTTTGCAGCCCAATTATTCACTCTACCATCAACCATGGTCCTGCAGAACTGTGTATGTGGTTTCCTAAACCAATGTACTCTCTGAGTGGTTTCAATTTGGGCTTGTAGCCACCAGTGCTACGAAGGTCCTGGCTTCTTAGTCATAGGACAATTTCTTTGACCTGCTTTTAGCTTAGACTAAAGATCATCTGTATTAAGGACTTCTAAAACACCCAGGAATAAAAATCAATATTCAGGAAAGCAAAAATAAATAAATGACTAAATAAATACATAATTATCCTAGCCTCTGAGAAGAACACCAAGAGGAGGTTAGTGAAAGGCAAGCCAAAGCCATTACATCTGCAGGAGACAGCTTGTTGCTGACATCACTGATTCTTTTTCTCATTTAAATGATATTACTCATTTTAATGGCATCACTTTAAGACTCTGATCAGTCTTCAGAGTAGCAAGGCCTGGTAAGTGTCATCAAGCACTCTGTTCTCTACATGTTGTTTTAACATTGTTGATTGCTCAAGGAGGGAAGACCTACATATACTCAGGAATAATCTACCTGATAACTCTTTACATTTACCAAGTACGTACTTTTTATATCTGTTAGAGCGCTGCAGCTTGGGAAGACATCATCCATAACTTCTGTTAGAGTTCTTACACAAAATGAAGCAACAGATAACCTACTAGAATTCTTGTAAGCTTTTAAAGAGAGTGAGAAACACTGCAAAGCTCAAAGAATGCCTCGTGCAAAAGGACTGAAAATATGAGGCAAAGAAAATGAAACATCCCACTGGTGAAGCGTAAATTAAGATTAAGTGCATTTGAAACAACCCCCACTGACAGAAAAACTGGTTTTTATAAGGTTCAAAAATTCTTCAGAGTTTAGACCAAATTGTGATCTCTTAACTACATTGTTCTTGCCATGGGAGTTTGCAACATAGTGAAATACCGTACCAAAGACTAATTAAGTCTCACAAATACTCATGAGTCAGCACTTAAAATTTCTTTTTTGTCACTGTAAAGAAGAATCCTTGAAGAGGAAAAGCAAAGGACACATAAAGGAAAAACATATAAGGGATTTGATCCACAATTGACTTTATAATCACTGTGAGCAGTACTTAAATCCTAAACTTAGACCTTAAAAACCCTCATTTATTTGTCCCCATTTCACAGGGAACATGTTTCCAAAGTAAGTTTCTCTAACCTGAAGATACATTTATGCAAATGCTTGTAGTGCAGCACAACTATATGCCTAAACTTTTATCAAGATGCATAAACTGATGATGCCTCTATTTACCTTGTGAAGTAAAACCCAGTAAATATTCAGAAGGTATTAACATCTTAACGCACAAAACACGTGGAAAAAGTTTCTCTCACTCCCTTCTGATTGAATTGTTATACTTCATATGAAATAAGTAAATAAAACTTATGTCAGAAATGGAGAATGCAGTATTCTAAAATATTGTTGATTTTAAAATGGAAGACATATATTCCAGTGCTATGTAATTGACTATCATGTTCTTGTAACGTGCGAGCAGATATTAGACAAGGACTGAACTGTCCTGGATGTTATCACTTGCTATTATCTTGCCATTCTGGAGACTTGACTATCGAATAAATCCTTTTTTTTCTAGTTCATGTGATTAATTTCAATTTCTCACTTTTGCCTTACTTCTCTTATATAGTATATGACGTTTTGTTTTCTTTGACTAAGAAGGTCTTTCTGTTGTGAGTTGCAATTGTTCTGTGATGAACTAAAAAAAAAATCTCCACATCTTTCAATGGTTTTGCTGTGGTTTCATTGATTTATAGGGTAAATTGACACAGTTTATATTTTATGCTTACATTTCCATCTGCCTTGCTCAGCTTTCTCTGGTTTACACTTGATTGTTTTGGAGCATTTCTTGGTTTACAGTGCTAACTGTTGACATGATTACTTAATAGTTTATATGCTTCACTGAATGCAATAAATTTTCATTTCCTAAGCTGTCAACTTCTTGTTAGTCAGGTATAGCCACTGACAGAATTCAAAGAAAAATATTTTGAACCAGAAAGCCTCTTTACTTAAACTTCAGTGGTTTAAAGTCTGTTAAAGAGGTGAATAAGACAGTAGTAATTTCTTTTATGTCAGTATTAGAAGTCTGAGTATTTCTTTTTCCTTCAAGCCATGCAGGAAAATCAGAGGTCTAAATGGCAAAATACTGCCACATTTGTCCACGTATAACGTGTCTGCAAAGCATTCGTCCCCAAGTTTATCAATAATTTCATAGTATGAACTTGAGGTGAAACTCAGAGCAAGTTCCAAGTAAGACATAAGTACAGTATCACATACTTGTCTTTGGCTGACTGTGATAACCTCTCCTTAAGTCCTGCTTTGTAATTGCACTCTATGTAGTAAAACTGCCACAAGTTGGTTCAAAACTTGGTGGTTCATCTGTCATGTTCTGAACATTTTGGCCAATTTGTGTGAGCACAGCATCGACCACTAATGTTACAAATGAGGCTTTCTTGAAATAACTTTTGCAAGAATTTGTACAAACCAAGAGCACATGTTACTATAGAACTGGATGTAAAAGAACAAAATGAACCCATATTCACAGTGTTTATCAGCAGTACCATATCATTGACACCAGTTACTGTGATGTTTTGATGTTGACGAATGTTTAACTTCTTTCTCCAGATGTGAGAAAAAGGTTAAAAATCCATCTTTATCTTTTTAATTCTTGTCACCCACTTTGAATACTAAAGAAAATGCAATATCCTCAGGGAAGGGGGGAGAGTTGGAGTCACAAGAGCACCCATTCCCTTTGAAAGCTTCAAAAGTACTTAATTCTCTGTGTAAGATGTGAGATATACACATAGCCCATGAATCTATTTTAAGTCTTATTTGCATTTTTTCTGAGGGAGCTATTGGCTAAATAAACTGAAATGAAGAAAAACATAATTGTCTTTCAAAGTCAAAACCAATGTTCTGGGATTAATGAGAGCTATTCCATTCCACCTGTAGAATTCTGAAAAATACTGGTTTACTTCCAGATTATGCCAAATGTGCATTCTAACAGAGATCTAAACTCCCTTTCATACTGTATTAGAAAAATCAATGTTAAACCATATTTTTTAGAGGTGCTTAATGACAGATAAGACAGAGAACAGTGCAGGTTTTTCATATAACTCAATAAAATAATGCTTCCAGTGCTATTTATGTATTTCATATATTTTCAATGAATGAAAAAAATACTTAATGGCTGATGCATTGAAAATTAAAAAAAAATAAAATAAAAAAAAAAGTCTTTTTGCTCTTGCACAATCTGTTTCAGACCAGCATTAGGTTGTTCTCTAAACAGTCCGTCAACTAAAGCCTAATTCCATGACAAGATGCAAGCAAGACACATGCTACTCTGTTTCACGGCAGACTTTGATGAGAATTAAAAATGCTTGAAGTGCTGCACTACCAGGTATTGAGAACTGGTGTCCAGCACTGGTGAAACAGGTAGCCTCATCATATATAGCTCATATATAATATACAGTTTATATGTAGTCTGATCCATTGCAATATTAACAGGGGCTGCTCTGGCCAACTTTTCTGACCCATTTCTAACCTTTTCCCACAGCTACTCTTTCTGTGAGAAGCACCAATATCATCACAAGAGAAGAGCAGCGCACTCCTTTCTGGCTCAATTAGGTTCATGCATCCTTCCATACAGAAACTCAAAACCCCACATCTCTACACACCCTACTAAGAAGCAAAGTTCTTCTTTTATTACAAAACCTTAAGGTAGTTTTCGTTCAAAACCTAACTCAAATACTTGACTAGTTTCTTGCACAACCCCAAGACTGCAAGAAGGTACTCGCATCCAACAAATTCCACGTCACAGCCCAGTTGTTGAAAGGGGAATGGTTGCCTTTGAAAGACAGAAAGAATGACAGTGACTAACTATTCAGAATGAATAATCCGTTTAAAGTATGTATTTCCTAAATATCTTTAACACCACCTAAATTCTTACACATATGTATTTAGATAACCAAGGAGGCTTGTATAATATATCTCTATAGAGATAAGTAAAATGTATGTTTAAATGTGTATATATAAATAAAGTATAAATATCTGTATATACATGTGTGTATATATATATACGTAGTATGTGCATATGAAATAGAGTAAAAATAGCAAAGATTTGATTCTTAAACTGAAGGGAAATGTGGGGAAAAGCTGCTTCCTATTTTGTTAGATAAAATATAATTACAGTTTAAAAAATTAAGAATACAAAGTATCTCTTTGCAAATACCATTATTTCCTTACAATAAGGATGGCAAGATTTTACCCTGAGCAATGAAATAAGCTCTTGTTCTTGGTCTTTGTGATTATTAGTTTTGGTCTGATACTGCTTCAAGTTCCCACTTTTTCAGGCACGTCCCATGATATATCATCTTCTCCCAGTACATATTATGAGTGACTTAGAGAAGAATTAATTTTTTACCAACAATTATACAACCAGTAAAAGAACTGTATATTAAGCTTGGGTTTTTTCTGTATGTGTGTTTACTAAAATACGTTTTATGTAGTACTGCTGGAAGTTAACTTTATGTAAAATGCTACATCAAATCTCTGAGTTTCTCTCACCTTTAGCTTCAGCATTTAAATTCATACAAAGGGATTTATGTACCACCATTGTCTCTTTAGTCACTGGCTTATTCCCTGTACAGGATAATCTCCTCACTCCCAAAACTGAGTCTGATTGCTGTTTGCCCCTGGATCGTACCAGTGCCAGTGTCGTGGCACCCAGCCTCACATTTGCTTCTTCTGTATTCCATAGTAGTAAGCTGTCATGAAGAAGGCTGAAATGTCTCATCACATGCTTTCTCTCCTAATAAGGCAGCAGAGTCTCAAAATTGAGGCCAGAGATTCAGAACTTCAGATTTTCATATCGCAGGACTGCTATTTAGCATCTCCTTTAATTAGGCTCACCTCTTTGAAGAGCTGGGAACATGAAAATATCAATCTTCATACTGCTTTACCTACAGCTTTTCCTGCTTTGAAATAACTGTTGGGCCACAAAGATCAAACTTGGTTCTGGTCTCTTAATAGTGATTTTCTAAATTCATGCAGATGGATGAGGAAAAAGTGCTCTGCTGAACGTAATTTTACCTTTTGAATTTCATTTGAGGTACTAGCTGGACACTCGTTACAACTGGAGACTGAAAGTTGTGCCATTGGGCATTAAAATCTCATTAAAATGGCTGAATTGACATGATTATATAGAGCATAGATGCACTGACAAATTAATATGTAGTTTCCATTCTTTTCAGGAAATGGCAGTCTGTACAAATATTTCTGAGCTCATTGGCTTCCCAAGTACAGGCTTGTAGGGTAGTTGCTTATACAGGATATATAATTCCAGCCATCTTTCCACACAACATGTTAAACTGTATAAACTGGTGGATGAAAACAGGAAATATGGTTACTTTGGATCAGAGCCCTCAACACTTTTCTCTGTGGTGGGAATGTAGGAAAATTACGTGATGTTATGCCCCGTTCATTTGTATAACGTTTGCACAGCAGTCAAGTAACCACTTATTCCCAAGTGAATGACTGTGCCAAAAGCATTTTTTTTTTACATTTGAGCTAAGGAAGGCTACATATCAGTCCCTGTAAGTGGTGCTGAAGCTGGAAGGGACAACTGCTCTTCTAGCCCCCCAGGGCAGCAGGTCCAAACCTGTACCAGAAGTGACATCAGCCTCATGTTCCTCTGCCACCACCTTCTGCTAGTGCCATTCATATGCTGCACTTAGGGCAGGAGAGCTTCCCTTAAAACCCAAGACTTCCAAGGTTCACATATGGAGCATTCTAACAACAACTGATGCCAATATAAAATAGGAATTAATAAAAAGAAATTACAGGCCTATTTTGTTTACTCCTCTTAACAGGAGTTATGCTGCTTGGCGTGGAAAAAACAGTATGGATTCCACACTTGTGGAATGACTGCATAGCTTCTAATCCATATAAGATATGTAATGAAATAATAATAGTCCTTCTATTTTAAGACTGAAAACCAATCTGTCAAATACTGTGTGTTTAGCATATAAAAGCTTTATTCTAAGTATAAGTTAGATTCATATTTGGGACTTACGCATCACTTAAAATGTGTTCAAAAAAATATTTTTAATACTAAGTCTAGGAGTACTAATTATGCATCATTCACAAGTACCAAACATGTTTTACCCAGTATATGGAATAGGAAATAACTGCACATCTCATTTTTTAGCTTCATAGCATTGGCAAACAGACTTCTTAAAAAATTTGCCAATGAGATCTGATAGCGCAACAGCAGTCCAATCCAGGCATGTCTAAGCTGTCTCTAGAGAAATCTAATTGGACAAAGCATGTAAGACGTCAATAGGAAAGCCAAATCAGACATCCAAAAACATAGTTACATGATATTACAGAATTTATTTGACTGTTCCACTCTAGAATACTCAACCCACTAACTCCACAGGCTGTCTTTTGTACTGTCAGGTAAAGTCAGCTTGTCTTTTTATCTTTTATGTATAATGATATTTTCCCTTGTTAGTAGAATATGCAGAAGGTAGTAGAAGGTGATTTCTCAGACTAGACACCATGCATACCTGATGCTTCAGTTCAGGGTATCAGTTATAAATGCAAGGCCTACAGGAGATTCACTTAGCCATTTAAAATGCCATTGGACATCTCACTTTCTCCACCCAGATTGAAAACCCTGAAGTTTTGCTCTCTCAATTAACCATTTTTGATACTTTAATTTCTTTTTTCTCTTTGAGATATTTAAGTGTTCAATTACATTGCTTAACTAATTTAAATTTTACTAAAATTGTACTACATTCTTGTCCTAAGCTGGGTTCAGTAAGTTTTGATATTATCTCTGTAGTACTTGCTAAGCTTCCAAATTGCTGAGTAGTCTAAGTGACCACACTATTACTTTATGCATATATAAAGACATCCCTTGTGAGAAACACGTTTTCTAAGAATACTCTCTTATAAAGCTTCTCATATTAACAACCTTCCCTGAAACTGACTCTAATCCCATGACTAAGAATATTTGGAGTGTATTCCATCATTGTTTGTGTCTCCTGTTACACCTGAGAAGGCATTTGATCTCCTACAATATGCAGCAGTTGCTATTGTTCTAAAAATTGCCTCTATTGGCTTTTCTGTGTGAACGGTTTCTGAAAATTATGATGGTTGAATTTGTGGTCAAGTCAGTCATTCTGAGAAAGCTCATAAAATCCCGAGAGACTTGCAAAGAACAATCAATCCCTACATCAGGAAGCAAAAAGGAAGTGCCAACCCAGTGGAAATTTATTTATTACACGTTTGAAGTCTGCTGAAATAACAAAACGCTGGACTTAACAGTCGAACAGGGCATACACAAAGGCAATAGAATTAAATCTTATTTTCAACAAGGGAATGGTGTTCAAGTAATTATTACAAATGTATTTTTTTCCAAAGTGACTCCTCTAAAAGTTGAAAGAAAAAGTAAATGTGATCATATAAATTACATTAGGCATCACTGAGAAACTTTCCTTGAACTATATCCTTACAGGAAATTGGCTAAATGTAGCCCCTTGGCGCCAAGGAGGTCATGAGCTCTGCGTCAGTGCTAATTCATTTTTTGTGACCACATTGTGTTGGGAATTCCCAATTCCCAGTGCTGAAGTGTAAAGCAAGACTTTGAACTCTATGGGATTATGCATATGATATGCCAAACATGAATGAAATTTCATTTCCTTAAACCTGTAAAGAGTGTATGAACACAGATAATGTTCCACGTCTCAGTAATTACTCTTTTTTGCAAAAGTTCCAGACAATTTTCTCTTCTGAAATAAAAACTACATTTGGAATGAAATTACCTAATATAATGCAATTTTCTCTCCAAGATTCAGTCAATGGCAAACAGGTAATCACAAAAAAAAGCTAATTAATATTTACAAGACTACAAAAATAATCTGATCCAAGTGTGAGTACAATAGAGACCAAAAGCACCCAACTAACAGGCTTTGCTCCCAAGTCAGAGCTTCCATTTAAGCCACAACTTCTGCTAAATAAAAGACAAGCTTGAATGTAAGTAGGTCCTCAGATGTTGAAAAATAGGTGAATACATCCCAATAATTAAACACCACTGTTAAAAATCTACAAATCATGTTCTCAGATAGAATAGTAGAAGAGTAAATGTGACAAAAAAGGAGTATGGTAAAATCTGCCTGAAGGTAGAGGTTCATCACACGTACAGCATGCCTCCCCAAGCAGGCAAATTGCAGCACTCTGCTAGTCCTGACTTTTGAGTGTGCCAAGGTTTAGGTTGTGCAGCATATGTTGCAGCTGTGTTAAATAAAATCAGGATCATTTTGGAATGTTTCATTTCAGGGAGAAAAGGTAATACTTTTTATCCAATACACAACTACCATGTCTGTATAGTCACAGACTAGAATTCAGGACATTGTAAAACTGCTTTACAGATTTTCACATCTTTGCAGGCACTGCTTGGAGAGTCCCACCAGCTTTTCTGCTCCTTCACCTGCTCCTTGCATCGCTGTCATTTGTCTAGCCTGATCTGTGCTGAACTATTTCTAATCTAAGCTCAGATTCCTCTATAAAAGGGGAAATGAAAGTCAGTTTTCACAGTGTAAACACTGCAGGTGAAGCTTTGCACCCACTGCCATCTACAAAGCAGCCTCCTGAAGTGACTCTTGTTGAATTTGGATTAAAGTTGGCTTAAGCAATAGAGCTTTTCCTAGTACTGAAATGCTGTAGCAGGGAGCACAGTAGGACACACAGGAGTTCTTAGGCTTAGGGCATATATGAATCATCAGCAATGGGAGGGTTAATCCCCCCCCAAAATCATATTTACTGTCCAAGTTACTTGAGAGGATGAAGTACGCTTCTCTACAGCAGCAAATACAATTTGGGGTGATGTTAGGGAAGAATTTGACTGCTGATCACATACAGGAGGTGATTGATCTTCTCTCCCTTGTATGGTACTTTGATATTGACAGGCAGATTGCCACAGTTTGAGACAGACTCAGCAGGAACTCCTGCAGCCCCAGGGGTTTCCCTGTATGAAATCGCTGGAATCAGTGCAAATTTTGTTTTGAATGCAACCAAACCAAACTCCTCTACTGAAAACTTTACAGCAGCTGGGAGTTTAACATAAATCTCTTTCTATCCAAGTACAGTGCCAGCAGAGGTATAAGTTCTCTTCTGTTGCCTAATTACTGGGTCTGTACTCATCCCCCATTTTCTTTGGTCTCTTCCAGGTTTCATGCCCTACCGCCACATATATGTTAAGAAGGGAAAATTTTACCACTGCCTGTTGACGCTGGCTTTATATTCTATTTGGCTTCCATACAAAATCCACATTATGCTTTTGTGGAATTCAGACCAACTATTAGATTTACAACAGGTTTTAAGATAATATCTGTCGGAAAGAAGATTATAGCATAGCTACTGTAGCAGTGAAAATAACAATTCAGATGACATCTGCAAAGAAGAATCAAAGTCTACCAACACATTTTGCATTATTATGGTGTCAATACAGATCTGGTTTAAAATAAAAATAAGCTAAATTATCATCCAGAGCTTGCTGTGGCTTATGAAGCTACAGAGGCATTTATGGTATATCCATAAGGCTTACAAGATTTTTCAATGAAGAATGCACTTTAAAGATGTATGAATTAGGAAAGCATCAAAGTTTACTGGATTACGTATTCTGGTCATTTCAGAATCCATCTATTTTCTGTTTGATACTTCCAGACAAGTAATTTTGAAACTTCCTAGCAGAATAGCCAACAGATTTTCTACAGAAAGCATCAAAACAAACAGACCAACCAAGGAATGATTTTGTTACTGATTGGTCTGCTTCTTTCTATCTGAGAATGGCAAAAAAGAGGTACTTTCAGAGAAATCAGTGTGCATATTTTTATAAGATTTATAATATGAATCATCCCTAGCAAGGGTGGGGGGAAGGGGGAATAAGAAAGAAAAAGAAGGGATGCATCCCAGCCCTTTAATGTTATGAGAGCATTTGTTGGCTAGTCCCTGTCCTTTCCTCTCTCTGAATACAGTCAATAAACATCAACAGTAGGTAATATCTCTTGGAGGAAAAAAATAAAAGTTTTCTTCAGTTGCTTGTGAAAAAGAAGCAGTAGTTCCGGGCTGTTGGCTTTTTTCCACAGTGCCAATTGAAATGAGAGGTAAATTTTGCCTTTAGAAAGCAGATTTTCTGCAAGCTTGCTGAAGAACAAGAGTTTCTCACTGCAGTCAGTGCAGTAACATGAAACAATCACCAGTGTTTATTTATAATGTATTCTAACGCAGGCTTTACTGCCTCTCCAGGCCTCCTTGGTTAGTTCTTGCTTTAAAAACAGCAGCATTTCAGATCCTATGTTTTGAAGGCCGGAGACCTGCTTTCAACCCCACAAATGAGAACACTGGGAAGGCAGGTTGGTTCAGCAGGCAAGCAAGAAGCCATTTACTAATACCTTGCATCCTATTAGTAGTCCAAGAAACACATTCAGGAGGTACTGTGGTACAGTAATAAAGGCAAGGCTTACCATTTATGTGTCTTTACGTGGAATGTGCCTTATGATGAGAGACAAACCAAGGAGGGAAGTTCTCCCCCAGAGAACTCCCCCTAGACATCAGGTTTCACCCTCAGAATCAAAGTGATCCAGCAAAAAGAAGTTTGGGATCCTATTGAACAACAAATCTTGCTCCCCCAGCACAAAACAAACCATAAAAGACTTCACTACCCAAGTGGAGAGTTTAGTCTTTAATATTAAACAGAGACCTCAACAACTGCAGTCAACACAGAAGACATATGCCTTATGCTTGAACAGTATTAGGTAGGGAGATTATAAAAAAACCTAACCACATAAGCTTCGATAACTTCTAATTCTGGCAACATCAGTTTAGGAAGATACATCTTTGATGAACTTAAGTTGTACCATTTTCTTAATACTCACTAACAGACCAGAACTGTCAAAAGTCTTTAAAACACTTATGCAATTTCCACCCATAATCCATTTGAAGTATGTTACATTTTGAGCTTTGTTACCATCATTAAGAATATTTCCATTGCCACATGTTCATTACCATTAACCATTTGGCTTTTACAGATTTTTTTTGTATCGCTATTTAAAATTGAATCAAAAGACTACTCTTCTTTGGGGCCAGTGATAAAGATCTAGTTCTTTTCTTAATTACATATCTAAAGAATCTAATTGTTTATTTGTTTTAATTCCATTGCAAAGGTCGCTTCAGCTTGATTTCTGGCAATTCTAACCTCTTCCTACTTTCTCTGACCTACGAGATACAGCTCTCTTTCATGCTGTGTTTAGGGGAGGAGGGTTGCTATTCATCCAGATAAGCCTGGAGACCTTTCCTGCAAGGGTGATGGTTTGAGTTTTCTTTTTGTACATTGTGACTTGCAGTCTTTTTCTGCATTAAGTCCTTGACCTATTTAGTTCAAGGTAATTACAGCAGTACTTTGGAAACAAAATCCTCTTAAAGCACCAATTTGTTTTTTTTCATGCTTATATCTTCTAGCAATATTATTATTGAAATATCTTTCCAGATGCTAAAACTGTATGTGTAAGAACGCATACTTAGTAATTCTTATCATTTCTTGCTATACACTGAACATATTTGCATATATGTATTAGCCTTTGCCACTCACAGACCCAGTAATTATTTTATAAATGAGTATTATTTGACATATACATATTCACACTGAAGAAATAACATACATCATGCACGTTTCATAAGAGGCCTTTAAGCATGGATCAGTACTGCGAAGAGCCTTTACACAAATAATGCTCTGATCCCCCAGACTTTCAGCAAAGTGTTTATTCTCCTTTAGGTAGTATACACACTTTGAAACCTAAGCATAATGTGCCTCTTTGAGTTAACCACTATACTCAAGGGCTGCCACAAACGCATCTAGCAGGTCAGATAAAACGCACATTAGGTGTTGTCCCACATCCCAAGGATGTTATCTGACGTGTTAACATTACAGTTTTTCTCTTTATTACTCCCTGGAGTTGCAGTAATTTTGACAGCTGCTAAAATCTTTTTCCTGCATTTTAACTGCTCGAAGACAATCACCATAAAGGGGCAAATCCTGCTTGGTTTCATAATGGAGAAGGGCTTTGTGCAAGCCTTTTAAAACATGATGAAAGCAAAGTGATTGTTAAGACTTTATGGTTTGTTTGGGTTTTCTTTCCATTCAAAGCAAGGCAAAGTACCAAAGCGGTGATACTTGTCCCTCTCTTTTCCCAAGCTCAGCATTTAGAAGGTAACTCACTAAGCACTGCTCCTTTAAAATGACATGTTCTGACAGTGGCTAAACTGTAAGTATAAACTAGTAAGTATTTGTTTAATTAAAGTTTTTCTAAAGACAAGTAGAGAATCAAATTGCTAATGTATTTAAACAAACCTCTTCTGAAGCAATTTCTTACCCTTAAAATTTAAATTATATTTAAAGTGAATATAGATATACTTTAAAGGTAATTAGGAGCTATGTTTTATGCTGCTACTTTTCCAAAGTGTGCATTGTCTTTCTTGTCTTTTCCACATACTCCATACATACTCTGTGATAGATGTTGGAAAAAACCCAAGAAGAATATGAAAATCTCAGCAGTAGACCTTTCAGTTTTGAAAGCAAATAAAAATGGGAAGAGCAAGGAGGAAGAATTACTTCAAAGGATGCTGTCATTGCAAGAATAGGAGCAATACATTTAGCCAAGATGGCTTTTGATATGCATTTCAAGGGAGAAAATGGAAAGATGTTAATCCTTCCGGAGAAACAACCATCCTTTCAGATAAAGCAGTAAGTAGGGAATGTTGTCTATGTAGTTAATTAAAGTAAGCATCTGTACTACTATCATAGGCAAAGCTATACACTGACATTAATTTTTTTTCAGATATTCTTTAGAATTATTATCCAGAAGCAGATCTGGAAGTGAGTTTCTCAGGCCAGAATCTAAACATATTACATATGCTATAAGAGTTCCTACTTCACCTCCCATTTTTACCCCATGGAAATGTCCAAAATTCCATGTTCACACATGAACTCAGGCTGGTTTCACTTACAACCAATCCATAAATGAAAAGCACCTTATAAAGCTTGCAGACATTCTGAAAGCAGCTTACACTATGAAATCACTTATTTCCAGCTTCCTAATGTCCATAAATGCAATGATCTTTGCAGGAGTGTGCAAAGAGATCACAATTCCATCTGTAACATTGCACTGGGTTTGTGTGGCAAGGTTTTCCGGGGGGAGGAGGGAGGGAGAGACGGGCACAGTGGTGGCTTCTGTCAGAAGCTGCCAGAAGCTTCCCCCTTGTCTGATAGAGCCAATGCCAGTTGGACCCAAGACAGACCCACTGCTGGCCAAGGCTGAGCCCATCAGTAATAGAGACAGTGCCTTAGTGATAACGTATTTAAGAAGGGGGGAAAGTTATTGCACAGGAGCAATTGCAGCCTGAGAAATGAGTGAGAGAGAATATGTGAGAGCAACAACACTGCAGACTCCAGGGTCAGTGAAGCAGTAGGGGGAGGATGCACTCCAGGCACTGGAGCAGAGATTCCCCTGCAGCCCCAGCGCAGACCATGGTGAGGCAGCGGTGCCCCTGCAACCCATGGAGGTCCATGGTGGAGCAGATCTCCACGTGCCGCCCATGGAGGTTAATGGTAGAGTAGGTCTGCATCTGCAGCCCTTGGAGGACCCCACACCGGAGCAGGGGGATGCCTGAAGAAGGCTGTGATCCTGTGGGCAGCCTGCACTGGAGCAGGCTCCTGGCCGGACCTGTGGTCCTGTGTAGAGAGGAGCCCAGGCTGGAGCAGGTTTGCTGGCAGAGCTTGTGGCCCTGTGGGGGGCCCACACTGGAGCCGTCTGATCCAGAAGGATGCACCCAGAGGAAGGGACCCATGCTGGAGCAGTCTGTGAAGAGCTGCAGTCTGTGGGAGATACCCCACCCTAGAGGAGGGGAAGGGTGTGAGAAGTTCTTCTCTAGGGAGAAAGCAGCAGCAGCAGAGACAGCATGTGACAGCATGTGGACAGCCCCCATTCCCCATTCACCTGTGCCACTGGCAGGGAGGAGGTAGGGGAAATCAGGAGTGCAGTTTAGCCCAGGAAGAAGATAAGGGTGAGAAGAAGGTCTCATAAAGATTTGGTTTTATCTCTCATTTTCCTGCTCTGATTTGATTGGCAAAAAATTGAATTAATTCCCCCAAGTTGTGCCTGGGTTGTCTCTGACAACAACTGGTGAGTGATCTCTCCCTGCCCTTATCTTGACCCATGAGCCTTTCATTATATCTTCTCTCCCCTGTCCAGCTACAGAGGGGAGTAACAGAGCGGCTTTGGTGGGACACTGGGGTCAACCCAACACATATTAATTTGCAGTTAAGTGAAACTTCATATGCTTCCTAAACTGTATCAGATACATCACGTTCCCTTCCTTGCTTGTAACAATCTGTTCTTTGAGGAGCAAATAAAGAATCTCAAAAAGCTAGTCAGAGGGGAAAGAATAAAGAAGAAAAATCAGCCAGATCTTTGCTTGTGTGTATTCTACTATGTAAAAAGTGAGACCTTCATCAGCACTGTTTGTTAAAGACAGTAAGTGAAATTATTGTTTAAATCTTCCCATTAAAGGGGAGGAAGGAGTTACAAAAAACATGGTTAAAATGCGTGGTTAAAACATGGTTAAAAACGTGGTTACAAATCATGGCAATACTCTTTACCTGCAGACTGATGGGAAATGTTGTTCAGTTCTGACAAAATCTGACCAATTTTGTGTTTTTATTTAACCGAAAATACTTCTTCAAACTTACATAAATTATTGTGTCACCTACTAACCAAATTGTGTTCCCAGTTGCATACTGAAACATCGTGGTGGCATCAAGATAGTGTCACTAAACAGCAGTGTGGAGAAGTTATCTGCAGGTGACATAGCCTCATGCTGGAAGCATAGTGGAGTTAACAGAAGATGCCTACCACATCTGCTGCTGTGTCTCGGTGCATTTTTCACCTGATAGCCAACTTTCATTGAAATGAAGTCTTAAGGAAATTTATTTCTGTCTTAGCGGGACTCATAGGAAAATGGGCTAGAATTGCCCTCTTCACCCCTGACTTCATTAAGAAGTAATTCTGCATGCTCGCTTAATAAACACTGTTATTCTTAGTTCACACCTTTATCTGATGTTACACCATAAACTTACTGAACATTTACACACAAAACCCCACAACACCACCGTAACAGTCACGTCCTGAGATATTGTCATCTTATGGTAGAATTGAAGGCAGAGTCAAAAAAGAACTAGTAGCTATTTTAAACGGCTTTTCTTTAACAGCTCCCTTAAAGGCATTTCCTTCTATTGTCTTTTGAAGTCTGTCAACCATCCATTGTTCTTCAGGGTCTGGGCTGACAGCATAATTTTTAAATGTGCCCAGATTTTAGTGTCATATTCCATTTTCAATGACATTTAGGTAGTGTTCAAATACATAAATCTCGGAACTGAGATTTCAGCTCTTGCATGACTTTGTAACTGGTTTTACGGAGTGTTACATGGAAACGAAGCATAAGCCAGTGCTGAAACACAAATGACCTGTTTTGCAAGGGTAAGCAACCTAGTGCAGCATTTTAGTAGGTTCAGGTAATTTTTTGCAGCTCCATAGCAGAGCTCCGCATGTGCATTTTTCACAAAAAAATACTTCATCACTTCCTCCCATATTTATATTGAGCTAAAATAGCATCTTTGTAAGTCTGGACATTTTTCCCCATACTTTCTAATTAAGAAAATATATCGCAGCTCCACTGCATGTACTGGAGGTTCGTGTTTACATTGCAAACTTTATAAAGGACCCCAAGTTTTTCAAAGAACCAGTCACTTAAATCAATAACTAAGTGAAGCTTTTTTGGGCTCCTGAGGACTGCAAGCTTGATTTTAATGAATCAAGGACACTTTATCTTTAATCAATAAATGAGATTTAGTGAGGAGTTAAACACATCAACAATTTTTCACATAACTAAAAATCTATCAAGAAACATGTCCAGATTTTTCTGTGACTTGGACTGAATCTATCTTTATTGTTATGACCCCAAAAAATGCATGAGGCCCATACAACGCAAACCAGTCCGGAAATTTGAAGCCAACCAAAGCTCCTATATAATTTCATTTTTCAGGTCTTACAGAGTTTTTCTCCTCTTTGCCTCTCCCCTCCTCTTTCTGCCCAGAGGAACATGTACTTGCTAGTTTATAATGACTGCTTTGTATCACTGGGAATGAACTTGAATTTAGATATTTTCAGCTGGGAACCTGAGAGTAGATGCATGTTGCTTCTTTAAATAATCAGTTCTTCTATTGTTTAGTTAGAAAATACTAGTTTAATATCTCATTATAGAGTTACTCTGCGTATATCACCCACAATGCAATTCTTCATGGAACTGCTTGTACATCTGGAGTGTATACCATCTTATGCTAGACATGAAGGCTGATTCACAACATAAGAATGCCTCTTTTTGGTTCATTACAGTTTGCCTTACTTGTTTTTTAAAAAGTCCACGTATTTTTTCATATCCAGACCCATGGCCATATGAAGGACTTAGAACTTGCCATATTTGATTATCTGCAATATAATCATGTCAAAGCATCTATGAATGTCTTTAGGTTTTATTGCTGCTGCCAGGCATTATGGTTAGAGTTTAAAGTCTCATTCTCCCCGACATCACTTTGCACTTCAATAAGACTTTTTAATTTCTTAGTTTTACGATCCAGTATTTGTCAAAGACTCCATGACCTGTTGACAGCATAATATTTGCACATGCAAGAATATCTAGCAATATCCTTCTTCATTTCCATGTGATAAATTATCCTGTACCTTTTAAAATATCTTGAGGCTTTTTTTTTGCACACGTATCTCAAATTCTATCCCACTTGATTTAAACTGGCAATCTGCACTTACATAATATCATAGGTAAGATAATAGACTATACGTATTATGTAGACTGAAAATACAGGCAGGAACAAGGAAAAAGAAGAGTAATAGAAGGATTCTGTAAAAGCCTTCAAGACAGTCTTTATTACATTCCCATATGTTAAGGTATGGATCATCCACACTCATAATTCTCAAACAGAAAATTTGCAAATACAAAGAAATTGTTAAATAAACAATGATAGACATTCCATAATCCTCTAAGTAATCTATCAATCTGCCTTTGCCTTTTATAATTTTCTGTCTTGCCTTATTTTTCTGTATTGCAGTTTGAAGACAACTGATTCCTTTTTTATCAACTCTGAATGCAAAATCAAAAAAAAATATCTTTTCAAGGAGTTTTTTTCCCCATAGTCGCTGATACACCATTCAAGCCAGTCTTTATGTCTTTCTTTATTCTAAACAGCCTGAAGTCCATCCATTTTTCTTCATGAAATAGTGTTCTAAAAGCAGCTACAGGGAAAACAAGGAAATAAAATCACAATATGTTGTACTAACAACTAGATATTTCCTGCATTGCAATGCAGTCATTCAAAATATTTGTTTTGGAAAAGTTGTTTTCCTCGAATTACTGGTTGATTCTATTTGTTCCTGTACACGATACAGACCTTTTGTTTATGATCATACCTGTGAGTGGGGAGGACTGTACTATCATACACTTATCATTACCCACATATGGCTATATTTAGAACAATTTAAGAAAAAGACAAACTATTCTGGTTGATTGTCATGGATGATGGGAAGAAAGCGATTAAGAAGGGACGTGTGCTGCTATCATCTTCCTGTTCACTGAGGACCTTCTAACAACATTAAAATCCCACAGAAAGCAAGATGTAAAATATTTATATATAATTATAAATCTAAAACACCCAATTTAAGTCTTCTCTGGAGTACAAAATTGAGTTACGTACTGACAAATCTAAAACCTTACAACTGACCACAAGCAAATTCCTCTAGAAACAGTTCCTACTGAAGAGAACATGCTTTTTTCTGAACTGAGCTCTAAAGCAATCTCATAAGATCATAAGTGAAATGTTGGCCTGTTACCCCTTTTCATGGAAGTCCAAGGGGGAAAAAAAATATGTCGGAAATAGCATGCACAGCTTGGTTGAAAGCAGAGCACTGCTAAGTAAATCTTCAGAGCCTCTTTGTAAACAGCCAGAAACATCCAGGCAGTTTTCTGTAAACAGCCAAGTCACGCACCAGCTGAAGACGGCAGCCTTCTGTGGAAGCCTTTGGTTGATGTTTAACAGGGTTAGATTTTAAACCAGCAAATAGTCACAGCTATTATCACTGCAGTTTGATTGCACAAACCAGAAAACACTTCAAAAAAATGAGCCACAGCCTGTTCTGATTTGATGATGCCATTAGATAGTTTGACAGGACAGATTGGAGAGAAAAATCAATATATCCCCTCCTAAAATATGAGAAGCCAATTTATGCAAGGTCCATCCTTAATCCTCATGCATAAGCAGAAAATTTAAATTCACCTTGAGTTTCCAAGTTTCAGTTCAGGGCAACAGACAAATACAAATATTTATGCTTTCCTTGTTTGCTTCTTTCTACTTGACAATTTACACCCCCATTAACATACTTTGAGAAGGAATTAAACTGATCATATGAGTGATTTCCCTGACCTTCAGAACTTGAAAGATTTGACTTGTATTTATTCAAAGCAACATTACATGCTTTATCCAGTTAAATTCTCTTACTTTTGATGACCATTCTTGGTTTTCTCCATAAAGTAAATCTATCACCATCACTCCCACAGGAATACAACTTAGTTTAACAACGTAGTCTTTTTGATCCTGTCTTTCTGATTGCACTTCATAAATAAACAAAATTACTGTAAATTACTCCAAGTGCCACAGAAATTAAGATTTGGCAAATTTACCACAATTCAAATCTAGGCTGCTCTTATAAACTTCTCTGTGAAAACTCACAAACTCTTTGGAAGGCAATGCACAAATGAAAAATGTTAAGAGAATCACTACATTTACATGTTTCCTGTACATTTTATGTTTTCTGAAGAAATAACTCCAAGAGCCTGTTTTCTCTTTCACTGATACGAACCAAAAGTGACACTGCAGGACCTCTACTTAAGGGCTTTTAATGTTCATTTTTATTTTTTACAGGTGTAAGATCAAGAAATATCACATAGCCTGACTATCCACTGCTATTCTGCAGCAACGATAACTGCTTTTGATACTGTTTGTAGCCTAGCCCTATGCTGAATTGAAATAGCCCCCTGGATTCTCTTTTTTTAAAGAACTGAAGATGGTTCTCATTTTCCAAAACCTGAGAACTGCTAAAGAAATTTGAAGAGATTTAAATAAAAAAGCTAAATTTTAATATAATCCTACATTACTAATGCAAGTTTCTCAGTAACTTCAGCAAAGTACAAGCCTAGAAGAATGAAGCTGAGACTTAAAAATACTTGCAAGGATGAGGATACTTAGAGGATAAGTGTATTTAGGGCACCTTGATATCTGTGATTACCATGCAAAAATGTTAGGTATTTTGTTATGGCATGGATTCTGAACAGTTTCCAAAATCTAAATTCTATGGATGTCAAAAGTTACAGATTTGTTTTCAAAGTTAAAAATATACTTCATTTTTTTTATCTTATATTAAATGCAAACTGAAAAAATGCATTGTCACTAGGAACTCTGACCAAAACCCCAACAGATTAGGTCATTACAGATAGTAATATCTGGATATCATATCTGGACTGTTACCAGCCAAGCTAACAAGTGATTTGCTAAGTTATGAATAAAAAGGTCCTAAGGATTTTTTTTTTATTTTAAAAGTCAGCATTAGAAGGATATAAATAACACAAATTTCACTTACCTGGGCATTTTCATAACATTTCATATCCTAAAGTCACAAAAGTAGGCTTTGTTTTTATCTTGCTATTCCTGGGGAGTAGACAGGCAGGTAACATGGAAAGAAGATCGCACCTAGCTTCTCTGATTTTGCTTGCTTGCACCCTTGGTAGATTTTTCTCCATCTATGCCAAGGAACTAATCAGAAGTGTATTTGGTAGTTTTTACTGAAGGTTGGCAATTGGGGAGCATAATAATTTTTGACAGGAAAAGTTCCATAAATTTTAACAAACTCCTATAAAAGTTAGGTCTTCCCAACCCTTACTGTATTAAACAACAGCTTTTTTTAATTCACCAGAACATTAGAATCTGGAGAGGTAAAGGGAGATGCATTGGAGGGCAAGAAGTCTGAGTGACCATACAGATTTAACCCCTAAACTGAAGTGATATCTGCTTATGACAATCTGTATTCAGCCTTTGTTTTAAAGAAAAAATAAAAGACGAAAAACCTGCAATAGCCTAACTCTTGGTTTTGGATATCAAAGCAATAGAAGTATGGACGTGTTTCACTTCTTAAGCAAACAGAAAGAATTTCACCTCACATCAACTTAGAGAAAAGTACATAGAGGATGTGAAACTAAAGCTAAAAGGGTTTTACAAATATCACGTTTTGCAGAAAACAGTTATGGAATAAGGAAGAATGCAATATGAACTTTTCCAAATTACAGAGATTTTTTGAACATTACTTCATTAAGCTGCTAGCAGTGTACCAGTAGAAAATATTGTCTACAAGATCCGTTTCTATCTTTAATTATATTTGTTTTATAATCATAAAATTATGATATATGACTTTTTTTTTGTCTATATAAACTGATAGCATCTTCCTCATCTCAAAATAAGTGTTCATTGTTTTAATTTCCTATGGGGAAATGACATTTTCTTACCCTGACATGCTGTATTACATGATGTAACAATTCAGCTCATTCAAATTATTGCAAGTTATCTAACTTTCCTTATCTAATGAAATTAGCCTGAAAATGTGACAAAAAACATAAAGATGAACATTCATAGTTCCTGGCTACTACTCAGAACTCTACATGAACTATTTAAGAAGCCATAAAGTGAGAAGACAAGAGGTCTCCCCTCCTACTATTGAATAAGAAGAAATCTGAAATTTTGGATTTTTTTTTTCCTGGAATCTGATATAAATTTTATTTTACAGATAGGTGGGAAAAGGAGAGGGAAAGAACGCATAAGGATTTTATAGTCTCATAACTAACAGTGCTCAAAAAGCTCACCTAACACCTTACAGCTCTTGACGCCACTGCAATTGTTCCTTGTGTCACTATAATGAAGCATACTCACTGTGACCCTTGTGAGACACAGTACATATAATCTAGACAGGGAGACTGGCAAACGGATATAATGAAAGCGTGAGATATGGGACCTCAACTCTCTTGAAGCACCGCAATATCTTACAGAGGCAGATTTTAGACTGATTTAAAAACATTAGGTTTTTGTGGTACGCTGAAAGCAAACATATTGCTGAAACTCTCACAGAAATAGTGACAGAATATGTTGATTCTTATGCTTAGTGGTTTCCTGGTTAAATGCTCAGGTGCCTAGTGAGTTGATGCTTTTCTCACAAATGGATCAACTCAAAAGCCCACAGGATTTCTCTGCCTAACCTCATACTACAGTATTTCATTCAGGAGACATCACTCATACATGAGATTCAAATTAATTTTCATGGATGGGTATGAACTTATTAGCTTTGAGACTTCTATTACTCTTTTGAAATCAGTTGAAGTAGGCCAACCAATTTAAAATTTATCAGAAGAAGAGAGTAATCTTGACTGGAATTATTTTCTTTATTTTTTAATGTGGAGATTGAAGTAGCAGAAAAGACGGCGCATGATTACTTTCCAATTAGAATGTAAAAAATTTAATATGATTTCATTCATACTTTCATTTTGGTTCAATTTTGAGTGAAGACACCTGCTTTAACTGTATAGCTTTTCACTTAAAAAAACAGAAATTAAAATTTTTCCAAAACTAAAGAAATTATAAAGTGAAAGTACCGTTAGAAAGGCAAATCAAAACATACCCTAATAAATACAGGAAATAGATAAAACACCAGATAAAAAAAAGTTTTCAGATAGATAACTGGAAAGCAAAATGAAGCAAAGATTTTCCTGATATGGAGAAGGTTGGCAGATTTTGTGTTAAAACCAACATAGATAATTCCAAAATAATCAGTGCTGACAGCATGAAAAATACTTTTAAAAGCGTTCTAGAAATTCTTCAATATTTTAAATTAAGCCAAGTTAATTTCAGCAATATTTGCCTACCCAAAATGAAGTCCTTTAGACATGATAGTTAACATCAGATGAAACCTTTTCCTTCTCAATGGATGTCAACGTGTAACTATAGTTTAATACAGAACACTGGACAGAAGAACTCTATCTAACCCTAAACAAAATCTGATATAGGAAAGCAATATATGAGTTGTGTAGAAGTAATAAAAATACATAGTTCTGATTTGTTTCTAGAGTATGGGTTCAAACTTTCTAAAAATGTCAATTTAAAAGTTGAACTGGAGTGCTCTCACATCTCTCCACACCATTCTCAATTCACGTCATGACTACAGAGTATTTCCAGCTGTTACTGGTACATTAATAGGACCTCTGTGAATACATACTATTTTTAAAACCATACATAGACAAAGGAGTATGGGTAATATCACCAAGATAATTTCATTCAGTCCTACAATGACTTCTTTTTTCCTTTGAAAGTTATATTCTATTTTCACTCTTCTTACTAACAGTTAAGTTAGCCATATTAGGAATACCAATGATACCCTAATAATGTTTGCTTAAACACACACACTTGGACTACAGAAAAGTGAGAAAGTATTATGGAAAAGTTATTAAACATTGCATCATCTGAAAACATACATGGTATGTATGAAGTCTCATTTTCTCATCTTGCCACATTCAAATATTTTCTTTATCTTCTTTCCCCTGCTCATGCAATGATCCTTGGGAGGGGGAAGTAAAATGCAGCGCTGCTAAAATGCTGGAAATGTTGCATCCAGATTACAATCTAAGGGGACCATTGGTTTTTGTAGCTACAACTTGTGAAGTTTACACGGGCTAAAGAAACAACATATAGGTGAAAAAATACAACTCATTCCTACAACTCTGAAATCTGAACAATCTAATCAAGGAATTAATATTAGCCCAGACCTTCTTATTATAGGGATGGAGGGAGATAAAAATCAAAGAAAGAATATAATTATAGAAGAAGATTACAAAATACTAGTTAAAATTGAGTCCATATATTTCCTAGTATCTACACATTATTTTTTGTGTTATCTCACTTCTTCTGGGAGAAGACAAAGATTTACAATGGAAACTGGTGTCTGCTTTCTTCTTTTCTCCTGGGAGGAGTGTGATATTGAAGTTTTCTTCCTCCCTTCTATGGTTACTACTATGCTGATGTGCTTTCTAACATGCTCTGTACATTGCTCGTATTGTCGGTTTATAATTCCACACTACAACAAAATTTACTAGATATAGCATGATTTTCTAATTCTGGATACTTCGTCTCTTTTCTCTTTGCAATCTGGTTTTGACAAGTCCCAAGGCTGTATTTCTGTGGTGACCAGTGACCAACTCCAAGGAGTGGTTCACAGCACCAAGGCTTCCAGTATAATTTAAAAGGCTTCCACTGTTATCCCATCCCCTCTACTCCACATTTTGTTCCAGGGTCACACATAGCTCCTCCTACATAGAATAAGTTCACAGTATTATTGCCTATTATTAAAACATATACATAACAGTAAACACCATACCACAAAATTAAACAAAGCTAAACAAAAAGGAACAAATCATTCATGGTCATGTTGCCATTACATAATTGCTGTAACAGCTAAACAAGCTAAAACAAACTTCCAGTAAGACTGAGACAAGGTCCAGACAGAGACTGATAAACCTGAGGCTTATGCTGTTAGTTTAACATAAAGACCCATGGCATTTTTCTAGCAATGGCAGCACCCTGTAGCTATGAGGCTACATGACTGTAACATGGATGGTAGCGGAAAGCTAAATCAAATACTTTCTGCTGCACTTCTGATATGCCTATTCCAGACTGCGAAGTGTGATTCAATGTCACCAAAGTTGGTAAAGTGGTGATACAGATTCAAGCACAGATTGTAATAACCATGGTTAGAAGTTTTTTTGCATGACATCCAGAATTTTCCAAAAAATATATAACAGAAGAAAAATCCATGTCCAAAACCTGTGTCCTAAGCACAGTGAGATACAAATCTTTTGGGCTTTATCTCACTAGACCAAAAATCAAACCATGAAAACTCAAAGCATTCACTGTTGTTCGAACCAAATAAAAGATCAATGACAGCATCATGAACAGGAAATATTTAAAATTTCAAAAGTATTAGGAAATCTATAAAAAGCTAACGGTAATAAATTACATCTTGACAATAGGAAAGTACAAGTAAAGCATATTCAGCAGCTGCTGTTGGGATTACAGCACCACCTAGTGTGTTGTGGATCTGCTCCCAAGAGGAGGACTTAATGTTGGCCTTTGGAATTGAAATCAAGTCACTATCTTTTTAGTTTCACGAAATTCATTAATTTTGAATCCACAAGAACATTAGTCAAATAATATGTAACACTTTCTCTGGTAATTAGCACTCTGGTGCCAAGACAGGATTCATTCCATCGCCTAGCAAAAAGATCTAAGAGACTCTTTTCTTCTTACACTCTTTATAAGGAAACAAACAGGATTTTCTTCAGGCATAGAAGGAGGAGCTCAGTGACAGAAACTAAGATAGCCCCGTGTTAGGTCTGGCTACCCTCACAAGCATGCAAACACAGGCTCTCCAGTTTTTCAGACTTGTCAAGAAATGAAAGGACATCATCTTTCAATTTGCCTTGAGCTGTTTGTCTGATAAGCTGTGGAATAAACCCCATATTGAGTAATTAGGTTTGGGTTTTTTTTCTCCATGTAGAACAGCATAATCCTGAATAACCCTGGGCACAATTTGGTAGTGATACTTGATAATGATAAATTACCTTTCATATCTTTTTCTCTGTTTGCAATGCATATAAAAGGGAGGACAATGAAAGGTCTGAAAAGGGAAAGGAGGTTATTTATTTACATACTTATCAGGGAGGAAAAGAAGCACTAGAATTAAAAAGGAAGAACAGACACAGTGATTGAGCAAGCCTCTGAATTTTCACGTATTTGTGAGGTCATAGTTCAGTTGTACAACCTGACTGCTTCCAGATCTGAAATGGATGTATTGGTGGAGGTTTCTTGTTTTCTTTCTATTGGAGAGAATGATCTGAAGGACTGGAAAACCAGTGGTTTTGGCCATTCCGTGGCATATTTGTGTACGTGCTATTTGCATACGTTTAAAAATGTACTAGTTGAAAAGACCCATTGAAATCTAGTGTGTAAATGCTAATTTGAAGTTGTCTAAGTTAATCCATGCCACTACAAAAGAAGAATATACATACTACTGCATGAGACTTCCTCATTGCATTCCTGTCTCATACAGTGAACTTACTGATGAACATGAATGCTGCTCAAAAAATTACTTTCTTCTTATAGTCTTTATGTAGAATTTTGCTGTGTTGCTGTTCATTGTTCAAACCCAACACTGAAGACAAAAGTAGTCAAGGTTTCCAGGTTAGGGGTTTGCCTTGAAGAAGGGCAAAACAGTTGCAAATTGAAGGAAGTACCTATCTTTGTACAATCACCTCCTGATTAGAGCACCTTTCCAGGAAGTAACATATCCTCCTAACTGATAAACTATGAGTGGGCTATAACTGGACCAGTCTCTTTCCCCTCAATGGTAAATAGGTCTCTGTGCTGAAAATAGTCATATATTTAATGCATAAGAGACAGCCTGATTGTGTGACCTTACAGGACAGACATTTCCCATGGGAAGCTCTGAGGTCTCATTATTGTTCACTGTGTCCCTTGTGTGCTTATTTTCAATGCCTCTAAGCAAATAGCTCCAAGTATGGCTTATGAAGGAATCAGATATACATGTCTGTACATGTTTCCTCTGTCCAACAGGATTCATTTCACAAAGCCAAAACTCTTCAACACTCAAGAATAAACATGTCATTTACTAAATCTTTGTCCTGGGTTCAGCAGTAGCAGCCATTTTTCTCCTTAGTAGCCGGTGCAGTGCTGTGTTTTTGACTTTCAGCCTGGGAACAGCGCTGATAACACCGATGTTTTTAGTTGCTGCTCACTAAAGTTTACTCTGACCAATGACTTTCTGAGCCTCACGCTCTGCTAGGGAGGAGAGGAAGCTGGGAGGAAGCAGAGACGGGGCACCTGACCCAAACTGACCAAAGAGGTATTCCATACAACAGCAAGTCATGCCCAGTATGTAAATTGGGGCAGTTACTCGAAAGGTTAGATCACTGCTCGGTTGGGCTGGGTGTCGGTTGGCGGGTGGTGAGTGGTTGTAATCTCTCCCCTTGTTATTTCCCTTATCATTGTTACTATTGGTGGTAGCAACGGTGGTTTTGTATTGTACCTTGTTGCTGGACCGTTCTTGTCTTGGCCCATGGGAGTCACATTCTTTCATTTCTCCTCCCCATCGCTCCAGGAGCAGGGGTTTGGGAGGAAAGGGAGTGAGCGAGGCTGCCTGGTTGGGTTGCCGACTGGGCTTAAACCATGACAATCTTAAATAAATTAAGACAAAAGATGGCCTAAATATGTAAGGGGAAAATTGTAAACATGACCATAATTTCATTCTTCACCATCACCTTTACCTGCATTACGTAATTTTCATTACTGATCATAAATTTTTGGAGCGAACCAAGCCATTAGATGCTTTAATATATTTTTTTTTTTCCATGCATTTCTGAAGTTTATATCACAAACTAAAGTAAATATAAACTTCATAACTTAGCAGGAATACCGAATGAGAATTACAGTAATAGTACCTATAAATGAGATTTTAAAGAAAGGATTCTAAGAATTTCTCAAACAGTTGTCCTTGGTTTTTTTATTGGACAAGAAGCCTGACAGGTCAAGAAAATGTAATAATATATAAAACCAAAATCTATTTAAATTTTACTCTTAGAAGCAAAATAGAACCTTGTATTATTTATGAAGTGTGGTATATACTTACATCTGGCTTCAATTACACACTCTACATATGGGTAGCTGAATGGCGACCTCGCTCAATTCTGCAGGCAGTGACATGACAGCTTGCTATACCTCATCTTTACCTCTGTATCTCTTCATAGACAATGGAGAGCGCTCAAAGGGTGCTTTTTATCTTTCCAATTTTAGAATGCCATAGAAATGCTTGTTTCTCTCTTCTGCCTGTAAATGAGCCCATATGACTAATTCCGATAGTGGTATCTGTATTATGGATGTCAATACTTTGTCAGATAAATCCCAAACCAACTGTTTTTTTCTCCTTGTACCATTCCTACAGCAGGAATAGCAATTTTCTGGCTTGAAAGCATACATGAGTTAACATAGATGACTTGGGAGTAAAGCATCTTAACCATAACTTTCACCTTACCCATTATTAGTGTGCCTTAGAAATATCAGTTTGAAACTGGAGTGGCAGTTGTCAATAAAACTATTATTTATTTGTTTCCACTAAGTACTAACCTCTGGGAACTGTATACAGAATGCTTCACTGACAATATTATTGACATGTAACTTAGTGCTACTATGATTGATTTAAATGATCACAGGACGAAATTGACAGAATAACCTGGTTCTCAGTAAGAGATAATTGAATACCCTAGTTTTGTTTAAAAAGTAGTATATAAAGGCAAAGAGATCAACTGACTGTCCATCAATAATGAATCTTTATGTCTCCAAACATTTTTCTAAACTAGCATGTTCATACATGAGGGAATATTCTCCCAAGGAAAAAAAAAGTCAAGACATTTTGGGCAATGAGATTAAAAACATCCTTGAGTTTTAAATCTGATAAATGCAGGAGTTCAGAACAGCATTTTTTTTTTTCTTTTCCTACTAAGTAGGTTAAGAAGGCCAGATGCTCAGAAGTTGATGGGCAATGATTTATAAATCATCAGACAAGATGTTTCATTGGATGTGTAAATTTGGAGTTACTGAGGTGTAGGAGGAATCGAGTGAGAAGACAAAATCCAGTTATATCCATTTGGAAATCTGTAGACTATATGATGATATAAAAGACTGGAACAAGACCATATCTAATCATATATGTATCACACATATATATATACACACACACTAACGCCTTTTTTTTTTTTTTTTTTATGGCTTATAGAAATTTCTGTCTTGTGGCAAGGCACCAAATAAATAAAGGAATGAATCAATCAAAGGAAACTGAAGTAAAGACCAAAACCAGCTGTACAATAAAAATTAAATCAAGCAACAATTTTTATCATGCATAAATGAGATGCATGCACACAATGTCATCATATGGCATGAAATCAATTGTTTTTCAATGGAGCCATGAGTATAAAGACCACTTGGCAGCTCAGAAACTTGGCAATATTCAGCGGTAGTGTGTTACAGTGGCATATTTTAACAAAGGTTAAAGCTCCAATTTTTCTTAAATTGTATTCATTAAAGACAAATTAACCATGAATTGTAATAAAAAAACTTTTTGTGAGCTTTTTTTCCAGAGAAGATGCGTCTAATCTGAATTTCAACTGAACTTTTCAAGGGGATCAAATAAAGTTTAAAGAGAAACTGTCTTTCATCGTATACTATATAACACAGTTAAAAAATGACTTCCTCTGCTTAAACTGTTTTTCTGTTACTTGCAGATACAAGAGTCAGGGACAGCAGCCTTCTGGAACAAGAAGATGATAGGCTGCATTGCACTGAAATACAATTAAAATGTTGCAGCAGCTTTAACTCTAAATATGCAAAACTTGCTTTATTTGTCCAGTCATTATTCAAGGATTTTTTCTTATAATTACAATAATTAACATGCTTTTCACAGTTCTAACAGGAAATTCAGTATGTGAAATTCATAAAGTTGTTTAATAGGGAAGTTTAATAACATATTACCCTAATGGCACTCCTGCAGGAAAGTTTCATCAAGACAAATTCACCTAGTATACGAATCTGTCATCCTCCAATTCACTAACACGCAATGACTAGCAAAAGTTTTTATCATGAATAAAATAAAAACTCCAAACAGTAGCACAGGTAAAAAGATGAAGCCACTTCCTCATTTTTCTCTTGTAACAGAAAATGATGGAGAAGTTGCCCAATACAAATGCCTACTATAAATGCCTTAGATTTTACTTTCTTTTAATGGATGAGATAAAGCAAAGTCAGCAAAGTAAAACTACGAGTAAAAAGTAGAATTCTAAATAAAATTATATAATACATTTATTTATTCATAATAAATTGACCATTCTTCCAAGAGGCTTTAAAATGACAATACGCTACTTGCTCATCTAAAGCCTTTTCAATTTTAGCACCAGGGTCTTGCTGACACCTTTGAACTTTCAGATTTTCCCAATGTAACACCATTACATTTTACCTAGGTAATACTCGTTCTGTCTTGATTCAATCTTTTAAGTGATCTCCACCAAATTTTGAGAGCGTTAAGTTCTCTGGTAGAGAGCATTTAAAATCTCTACTCCATTTCACTTTCTATCCCTTGCATACCTTTATACTGAGTCTTTTGATAAAGTCATCATATGACAAATATATTAATCTGAGTCAGATCTACAAGAATGGATTGTGTGCATAAGCAAGAAGAATCAGACAGTAGGATGAGAGTGAGAATTCTGTGGGTAGCATTTAAATTCCATATATATGTCTCTTTTTCTACCACATCCACATAAATGTCTTACGATCTTCCCTCTTGACAGTTAAAAAGCAAGCCTAGTTAACTTAGAAACAGGTTAGGTACAGTATCAACTAAAATATAACATGCTACAGGGAATTCACAGGAAAAATGCACTTAATAAAGGAGTTCAGGATTACTTGTGCCAATAGCCCACCCATTATAAATATATTCTGGCAACTTAAGATGTTATTGTTTCTCAGCCTTTACTATTTAGCTTATTTTTTCCCTGAAGTAATTTTTTTTTAAAACTGTTTGGCTGTGTTGCTAGAAGATGGATCATCTGTAAAGACCTGATAAGTACCTGCTAAAACTTGTTTTCATGTGCATGATGCAATCATTGTATAAAGAAGCTAAGCATTAATTTGGAAAGAAAGCCTGAAAATATATCAGTGGGAAGTGTATTCGACTCTCTGGGCATGTGAGCGTTGCTGTGAGAAGTTTCTCTAGGACTCATGAGAATTTCAAAGGAAACAGGAAAATTACGAAATTCAAAACCTAAAATGTACTGTTGCACTCAACCTTACTAAAGACAAAATCAAGAAGCAGGACCAACTATTAGAACAGACACACAAACACAAATCAGAACTGGGCTGATTCTTATGAAACACTAACCTCAGGAATATGAAACACAGCTTTCTTCCCACGACCTTAAGTTAATTTCCTCAAGGATGTTATTTACTGATTTTTTCAGTTATTTCTTACTTTATCTAAATATCATGCATATTTTGCAATGCCCAAGTTTTCTTTAGTGGCAAATTAAGCTTCTGCTGAAGCCACTTACTATCTTCTTAGGTTGTAAAAGTATTCACAAAGTGTTACTACCATCATTTTAACATGTAGAAATAGATTTAGTTTTTTAAATGTAAAACAATAATAGAAAAAAATCAATTAGTCAACTAAGTCTTAGACCTTCAAAGTGAGGCTGTGCAGTGCAGGGATCAGATTAAGTCATTGCTGATCTTTGTATTTAGCTCAACCACACAAGGATAGTTTTCCTTTGGTTAATTTTTCAGGGGTGTGTTAATGAAGCCAGCTTGGAGACAACACTCATCACTAAATATTACACTAGGGGTTAATATCTGGTTGGTGTAGCACCAGAATTTAACATAAGGACAGTGAGTAAAGGAGTAACTTATCTACTGCTGTACCACTGCCCGTACAGACTACCATGCTCCTCACTTGATGTGTTTGATTTGTGGATTTCCTGAAATGGCTTGAAAAATGCCTGCATAGAAGAGTGGGAGAGGGTGTCAAGCTCTTTCAGGAAACCCACAATTCAAACATGCTGTTGTAGGTGAGCAGAACCTTGTGTCATGTATGTAGCTGGAAACTAAAACCTTGTACTTTATCCTGCAAGGCACTACATACTAATACCAAATATCAAAGTCCAGGACAACTCCCTCCAGAGAGGAGATTCCCGGTGTATTTCACACCTGTTATTTGGTTTTCTTTGTGTCTTCTCCATAAAACATCTCTTCCCTATTCTGAACTTGTGGTTCATTCCCTAAAGCATTTGTCTGCAACTCCTCTGTGCCTAAGGATATCATCATATCATCACAACCAACCATAAACTCTGTGGTTATAAACTTAAAGCTTACAAATAAGTGATCTGCCTCTCTACTCCAACTTCCTCCTCTTCTATCTAAAATAATGGAACTTCAGTCTTTTTCTAGTGGTTGATTGCTTACAAAGAGCTGTCAGAGAACTGATCTAAGGCTTAAGTATCGCTTTCAGCCACTTATTAATCAGGAGCCAAAAATCACCATAAGACCGAAAAACAAAAAAAAAAAGGAAAAATGAAAAAAGAGAAGCTGTATCTTGAGTAAAGAGGAAATATTACACTGAAGAAGCTTAAACTACTGTAAGCCAGTCTGACCCAGTCTACAGCCATACTCTCAACTGAGGAAGCAGCTACAGATTCTGACATTTGCTCAAAGGACTCTTCCTTGCCAACCTTATCTGAGTTGTAACTAAGCCAGATGGCCTTAGTCCAGGATTTGCAATCAGCCAAATGTAAAGGAAAGCAGCAGTTCCAGCTGAAGAGGAAATAAAACAAAACAAACTTTAGAAATATTAATGACAACCCACGGTTGGCTTTTGGAAACAGGGAAGTAACTGCCTACAAACTATTTTCTGTTGTGTCTCAAAGAAGAATGACTATATTATAGTATTTCTTTCTGTACCAAAACTCTCAAAAATCACACCAACAGCAGCTCCTGAATGGTAGGATTGACATTAATGAAAATCATCTTTCAGCTATAAAAAGGATATGTCTAAATAGGGACAGGGAGGAGAAGTGTATTTCAATCTATCTGAAATACTTAGTTTATTCCAAGATGCATCATTTCATTACAGGCCTTTTTTTAATGAATTTAAATTTTTTCTCCTTTTCTTCTCTTATTTTTTTAGGTTAACTTCTGAACTGGAAATGGTCATCTCAAAATTAAAAAGGCTACTCTTTTATTCCAAGAATAAATTAAATTAAACATTTTAATTTCGTATTTTTCTCCCTATCTTTAAAATACTCACCAAAGTTTTGTCAAATTTTCCCTACAAAATATTAAAGAGCAATATCTCTTTAGATAGTACTCATGCTCTGGAATCTAGTCACTCTGATAACATAAAGAGGCAGGAAACTATTCCAGTTAAAATCCCATTGCAGATTTAAGCAAATATAATTCTGTTCTAAAGTTTTAAATTTTTTTCCATTTCATAAAGTCTAGTTATTTAGTAATATCTGATATCTATTAGCAATTTACCAACTTATTTATGGGTCTTTGCTTTGTAATTTTCCCCTCAAATAACACATGTAAATTTGATAGAAAGCAGGTCTGGACTAGCTCCAGCTATTTTTCATAATTTGTCATCACCACGTAAGAGGTTGAGCAGAATAATATTTGTCAACATCCATTTTTACAAAAAAAATTTGGAACATTCAACAATTAAGGGAGTTTTTAGCTGTTTCCATCTACCCTGATAAACTACCACAGGTTTCATTTCAGAGTATATCACATACTTATCTTGATAAGTAGTAAGAATACTTCTGAAAGTCTTGTAGATCACTTTTCCTTAATCCTAAACCCACCAAAAAAAAAAAAAAAAAATCAATGGATCAAATGTTTTCAAAAAATTTTGATTCCTTGTCAATTATTACTATTCTCCAAGCTCAGGCTTCTATTCTGACAAGTCTACCTAAGTCAATACATGCAAAGTCAATAGACCAAATCCTATACCCTTAGCTGAGCTATCATATTACTTGTATAAACAGATAAACTTTGATCAGGTAAGGAAGTCAGTGCTTAAAATATTTTACAATTTATATGTAGGCAAAATTATGTTCAATAAAAACCTTATTTTCCATTACAATTGTTCATGCTTGTAGGCTGAGTTACCCCTACTTCTAATCTCTGCTTAATCACACAGCTTTTCCCTGCCTGCCTTGACTTTTTACCTCCTGGGCCATCATTTATTTTCTCCCTTTTCTTCATGTGAATTTCATCAATAGAGCCTTTAACAAGCCAAACAGAGTATCGCCATTTCACATGGAGATACCAACAACTCTGACATTCCAAGACAGAGTTGGGTAGAATGTCTTCATTGCTGTAATAAGCATTCATAATGGAAAGCATTACTTTGCACCAAGTAACCCTTTAGTTTCTTTGTGTACTTTTGCCAAATATCTAGTCATGGGTGTGCCATGGCAAGGTTAACAGAAGTTCAGCTCTTTATACTTCTGTTACACACAGAATTTTATGAGGGACTTTCCCAAATGTTATTAGCACTGATATAAATCTATTTAACTAGAAGGCACATTACACCTTGGAAGATCAATATCTTTGCGGAAAATTTCCAGTCAAGCATTAAGTATTTAGTATTTCCCCATAACTATACTCAGCCAGTCAACCCATTACAGAAGTCCAAGTACATAAAAGTCCCAGTACCGACTTGGGCTTGGAATTGATCAAGGAACAGCACACCCTTTCCCTTTCTTATTTATTTTTCAAGTGCTAATTACCCCACCCTATGTAGAAGTTTTACAGATTCATAGAGCCAACTGTGTGCATTTATAATTACCTATCATTTCTCAATTTATTTTTGGATAAAATTAGCGAACACCCTAATGGGGATTGAGCTGCTAATTCAAGCATCACTATAGCCAGAGAGAGCTGCCAAGTTCCAGCACAATATTCTAGATCCAAGATTATTTTAAAATAATTATTTTCTATTACAGTGCAAGCTAATTAGATATTATACTAATCATATCCAATTTCAATGTCAAAACTGAAACACATTTTCTCAATCTGCAGCTAGTAAGTTACTTGAGGATTTGAATCAAGCCAGTAATACAAAAGTATCTTCCTTTTTCCCATTATCTTACCATTTCCTTTGTAATTAATGACAGGTTTTGTCTATTAGATCATTTCTGCATCTTAAATAATCATCTATGTTGACAAAATTTTCTCAAGCAATACACCAGATTTTATCAATTGTTTATAATTATAATAATAATCACATTATTCTCAAAGATAAAAACCTAGCAAAATAGAATAGGTAGAGCTCAATTTACTTTTCTTTCTCTGCCATGAGGACAGGCACAAGAATAGCAAGGAGAAATTTTCAGTAACAAAATATTCTAAGGCAGTACTTTTCTTGCTTTTGTCACTTGGAAGTATTATTAGTGCCTTTGATTAGAGTTTTCATAAGAAATAAGAATACATTATTAATGCTTTTTGTTAAGACTCAAGAAAGGACAAGAACCTCTGACTGAAAACATGTATCAAAATAGCTTGTATTTCTGGTTTTTAGAGTTTTTCTTTTGCACTGTTGATATGGAGATGTGTATACGTGAGCTTGAGATACAGTGAGAGAGAAAACCAGCCCTTCAGTTGTAGCCCAACAGCCCCTTAAACCCTGAGAGACATCCAAGCAGAGAGTCCTTTATCAGTACATCTGGAAGTGAGCAGGAAGTACCAGCCCACTGGACCTCCACCTATTACTTGTTTGAGAGCTGTGAGTTAATGTATGAGCAAGCAAACAATGGGCAGACATGACGGGGTCATCCTTAATGCAGATAAATGAAATCTGATGAAACAGGATTTTACAAGGCTGCTAATGAAGACATTCAGGAAGTAATGGAAGGAAGGCACACACTATACAGATTTTTTTTCCCCACTTTCAAGCATCTTGCAGCAGGACTTAGAGTTTTAGACCAAACAATTTGCAGATGTACGCCCTTCAGGCCTTTAGGACAAGAGAATACAACATCCCGTTTCCTTCTACCCTCACAAGTAAACCCCACAACTCAGTTCCTGAGGGTAGAGGTCTACAGGAATGCAAAGGAAATTAAATGAGATCTCAGACAATTAGTTACTAAGCCTTAGTTTTCCTAATAATTATGGTTAGTACAGTCAGTTAACCACTGCAGTATTCTTTGGGATCGTCTTGTTTAAAAACCACAGCCCTAAAAATATCCAACCAACTAAACAAAAAACACACACAAATCTCTTTCTATTTCAACCCTTCAGGTGCCAGAAAGACCAGACCATCTCATCCATCTCCAGTGACAGTGACTGACTTTGGGAACATCCAATATTGCTCAGTGAGAAAAAGAAGACAAAAAAGTCCAAGAAAAATATTTATTCTTCAATGGATTACCAGGAAAGTGACAAGTGACACTTGGTTATCTGAACACATACTAATCAAGGAATATTTTCTAAGGCTGGGATGGAAATTAGACTGCCAGGTACTTCGAAAAAAGGGTATAAGTGTAATCAGTGGTTTTCAGTGATACAAAAATTTTCTACTGCAACAGTGGTTATTAGAATATTTGGGTATGTTTTTTTTTTTTTTTTCAGTAATGGGAAGAAGGTATAGATCATAAACCAAAGTAACAAAACAAGACATTTTATATCTATCAAGTCATGTAGACAGCAGCATAGAGTTTGTATTTGTGATCTGACAAAACAAATATTGTAGAAAATAGAGACGCATCTATGCATATTAAATATTACCTATATTAGTATATAATAAACTAATGTATACAGTATGCGCATAAGTATTGTAATTACACAAATATATATTCAATGAATTTTGATTATGTTAACAGAACACCTGTCTTGCTTTTTAAATTTCCAAAGAAACTGGAGAAACCAAACCTTATCAACTATTTTGGAGAATTGAAGCTGTTAGAGGGAAATGAAGTTGTATGCAAAGTCTGAATCAACACTAAGACAAAAATACATATTGATATTTCTGTCATAAGTAATTTCCAGCTGGCTTTGGTTGATTTTTTTTTTTCCAAATTCATCTCCTTCCTTGCCATCTGCTATTATTGATATGCTTTGCTTTTATTTTCATTTCTATACCATTGGCTACTCCTATTTATTGACTTAGATAAGCAACTAATGACATGACATTTTGGAGCTGTAACCGATCAAATGCAATTTTTCCTCTGGAAAAATCTTCAAGTTTTAGTTTTATTGTAATCTGACAATTATTTGCAAACATGCATGCGCACAGAGTATTTGATTTTTCTATACAATCACATTTGATTATGTTCAAGTTTTAGCTTTCATCTCTGGCTGGTCAGGCATTGGAGGACACAGCTGGTTTTGATTAAATAATTATTTTAAAAATAAACCTGATTTATACTGAAGCTCCATTGAAACTTATTGCTTTTATATTTTTATGTAATAAATTCAGCCTTGATAAATGTTAACTCATAACTGGTTGTAAAACAGGATCACCCAGTCAGGAAAGATTTATGTTTTATAAAAGTAGAGGGGTGGAATGTTAGTTTTAAATAAATGTGTAACATTTCTGTGAAAGTGACTAATTTTTGTTAACAAATATTATTCTAAAAAGAGAAAATATGTAAATCTTGATTTCTATAAAAATAAGCCTGAGAGAAAAAATTCATAGAGTTAAAAATATTTTCCTGATTAATGTATGAAAACATATTCAAACTTACATCTGAGACTCAAACATAACTGATATTTCTGCTGTTGAGCCAACCATATGTTTTTGCTGCTTCTTGCCCAAAGAAAGCCATCAAATAAAAAAAGTTTCTCTCCTATAGAAATCACCAGGATCAACTCACACTAACTGGTTCAGTTGAGAAGTACCTGAGCTCATCACAAATAAAATGAAATTTCTACATTAGATAGACAAGCCACAAAATTATTCAAACCAAATGTAGCCTTTCCAGAACAGGTTTTCGAACAGTGCAAGTTCTCCCTTCCAGCTTTACCAACCATTACTCTGCTGCCAATGGCATAACACTTACTAAAACTCAGTGCACTTTTAAAAAGTAATTCTTCAGTAATTTCCACTTTACTTAGAACTTTAGCAACAATGTTAGATTTGAGCTGGAGAAAGATGCAACATGAAAAAAATAACCAAAAATAAATGAAGAACAGGAAATCAACTTTACACCAAGACAAAGACTGCTGTCTGCAAAGAAGAATATGAGGGAACACCAGTGGTAATGCTTTAAGACAAAACATTTCCACAAAATAACTCTCAGAACAGGTCTTCTCACAAATTCAGTTACGCATGTTCTGTCAGTTTCATAACATTCTTCTTAAGCACAGGTATGGATCTCATTTTTGAAGCCAAATAAGTTAAAAGCTAGATATCTAAAGATACCTAAGGCACCAAATAAATATCATTTCATTGCTCTTACAAATGACATATTTTTCAGGTACGCATGAAGAATTTGCATACAAATTTGAGAGCTTCAATTGTCTTCACAATTGTGCTTCAGTAGATTCATCTGACAAATGTTTTTACTTCACTACTTTTGAAAAGAAAGGATCTTTCTGCATTCTGAGAATGCAGTGTATTAACAATTACCTCTATGCACCTTTCTAGGACTACTCACATTTCCCCTAAGTTTAGCTAAGCTAATTTAGTTAATTAGGTCAGCTAATTTACCTTCTTATTTTGAAATGCCATCAGGCAAAGCAAATAAACTGTATTTACTGTTGATTCATTCTGCTATCACCATAGAATTCTTTTCCAATTTGGAGACTGTTTCACCTCTTCTCCCCCAAATTTATCAGTTCTGGGGCTCCTCCATTCAGTTCAGTCCTGTCTTTGTGCATGAGCAACTGCTTATACTGCTCTGGTCCACTCTCAGTTTAGGTTGGTCTCCCTAAATGCAGGCATTACAGGCAACTGGGCAACAGAAGATAAGGCTAATCAATACAACAGAATACTATTCTGCTGATATTATTGATATCTGTTTAAAGGATAGCTGGAGCAATGAGTAATAGGAGGAAGGCATAAGTCTATTGGGGTCTCTGCCTTACAGCTGAGGCACTGCTCAACCATGTTAAGTTCAAGAAACAATACAGAACCCCTCAGAATGACCTTTCGTTAATTTTGAGTGGCAAGAACGTCCTAGCTTTTTCTAAGCATTTTGCCATTCCATGCACTTCACAAATGACAGGAAACTTCAGATAATTTCACCAAGCCTACTCTTCTACGACCATAGAAATGTAGAACAACTTCAAGAATCTATATCCCATAAATAAGGATTTAGTATAATGGGCAGTCAGCCTGCATACTGGAATTCTTCTAGAGTTAAGGTCACAAAACCCAGTAGAATCATAGAATAGACAAGGTTGGAAAGGACCTTAAGATCATCTAGTTCCAACCCCCCTGCCATGGGCAGAGACACCTCACAATAAACCATGCCACACAAGGCTCTGTTCAACCTGGCCTTGAACATGGCCAGAGATGGAACATTCACAGCCTCCTTGGGCAACCCATTCCAGTGCAACACCACCCACACCATAAAGAATTTCTTCCTCGTATCCAATCTAAACTTCCCCTGTTGAAGTTTAAACCTGTTACCCCTTGCCCTATCACTACAGTGTCTAATGAAAAGTCCATCGCCAGCATCCCTATAGGCCCCCTTCAGATACTGGAATGCTGCTATGAGGTCTCCAAGCAGCCTTCTATTCTCCAGGCTGAATGTCATGGGTTCAGCAGTAGCAGTCATTTTTCTCCTTCTCGGTAGCTGGTGCAGTGCTGTGGTTTTGACTTTCAGCCTGAGAACAGCACTGATAACACCGATGTTTTTAGTTATGGCTTAGTGATGTTTGGTCTGTCCAAGGACTTTTGGAGCCTCATGCTCTGCCAGGGAGGAGGGGGAGCCGGGAGGAAGCAGAGACAGGACACCTGACCC
>JANRGW010015070.1:0-20243 GCA_024733675.1 Psilopsiagon aymara | reverse complement strand
CCCTCGACCTGCTGGTCACACTCCTTTTGATGCAGCCCAGGATGCGGTTGGCTTTCTGGGCTGCGAGCGCACACTGAAGCTGGCTCATGTTCATTTTTCTATTGACCAACACTCCCAAGTCCTTCTCCACAGGGCTGTTCTCAATCTCTTCTCTGCCCAACCCGTAGCTGTGCCTGGGATTGCTTCGACCCAGGTGTAGGACCTTGTTTTATTTATTTGTTAATTGTAATGGCTCTACAAAGTAATGTTAGGTCTTTATGTGTTGGCCCCAGCTAGGACTCTAAATACTAGCTTTTCAGCTTTCAGAGAGACCTGATGACATCTGGTCTGTCACAGCAGAGAATTTATAAAGCCAAGCAAGTGCATGATCTAGACAGCCATGAACCACCATCACCCAAATGAATATCCTGCTGGACATGGGATACTAGCCAACCTGTGGTCAGATGGCTGCACTATCCCAGGGTGGTTAGAGATTTACACCAGGGCTCTTCTCTCATAGCTTCACTTTTACAGCAGTGGATCAAAGTCCACCAAACCATATTTCTTTGAAAAATTTTCTGCTGTCTAATCATTGCTTAGGTAATCTACTTGGGTTTTCTGCCTAGTAACTTTTTTCACTTACATAAGAACTTAGCCAACCATATATTTTAAACATGCTAAAATATTTTAGCTTCCATCCAGCCATAGCAGCCTAACCCCCAAAAAAATTTTTTACTCATTTGCTTATTTTGTACTCAAACAGAAATATTATCAAACTTTTTCCCTTCTGTATGTAGATATAACATTCTGCCAAGCTTTTAGATATCCAGAAATTAGTCCAGAAGCTTACAGTTTAGGCAAGCATATACAGAACGAAATATTATTTATAAAGTAATTTTGGCATGTTACCGTGGAAATCACTGGGATCTAAAAACACGAGAGTCTAACATATGATCTGTACCCTCTAACTGGACATACAAGAGCTCAGTAGCTTGCAGACAAGGGATCTAGGATATTTCCATACAATGTTAGTCTCAAGAAGTTGCTCAGACTAGGTTTAAAGGACTTAAATAATTCTGCTACATCCCTTGAAGTCTTGCAATGAAATCCCCATGATTTGTCCTAAACCTTCCTGTTCATTTCAGACTGTTCTATCTAATTAATTACACAATAATTCTCTTCTTAGCCTGACATCAATGTTGTTTAAAAACATGCTAAAACTGGTTTTAGGAAAGACACAAAACATAATTCAAAGCAATGTTTTTCTGATAAGACAAAAAATGTAGTATAAAATTTCAGTTCCTATGACCTTAGAGATGAGACAAAGTCCATGAGAGAAAAATCAAGGCTGAAAAAAGAACCTGCAGGGCTCCCAGCACAGAGATGAGACTCCAGATATTATGCTTTTTGGAATTCTGCCCTGCAGCCCAAATAGGAAACTGATATTAATCTCATGCTTTATGCCCTCTGGTTCTTCCCTGGGGACACCTCTTCCAGCACTTAGAATCATAGAAAGATTTGGATTAGACAGGACTTCTGGTCCACGCTACTCCTCAGGGTGTGGCCAACTTCACAGTGAGATCAGATTGCTCCAAGCCCCATCCGAAAGAGTTTTGAAAATCTCTGAGGATGGACATATCACAGCCCTCTCTGGGCACCTGTTCCAGTTCCAAACTACTCTCCTGTATGAGATATTCCTTCTCAGTTCCAGTATTTCCTTCTTTACCAAAGAACCATGAGATGAGTGATAAGTCTGCATGCAATTTTTTAATCAAACAGCTACACCATCCTCCAAGTGTGACATTTGCAGTCCAAACTACCCAGTTTGGCCAGTGGCCAGCTTCAGGCTACTTTCTATTCTTCTCAATCTCTCCATGGCGGTCTAGTGCAACTTGGGACACATAAATAAAAAAACAGCACATACTTTTCCCCAGCTTATTTTTGGAGTCCATCAACAGTCAACAGCTGTCAATTTACTCCGTCTCCCAGACCTCAGGATCATTTACCCAGACAAAGAGTTTCAAGATAGCATTTGTGAGAGAGAATAAGAAAAATGTTTTGCTCTTATGAAGGATGGCAGTTTTAATGCCTTGATTCCCTTTCTCAGTTGCTTGCAGTTCTGAGCAGAATTCCCTAGATTTCAACCCCTAGCTGACAAATATTTAAAGAAAAACAGAAATTTCGAACACTTTGTCATCCCAAATGTTCAGTGCATATATCACCAGAATAATAAATAGTAAACAGAGAGACAGCATTGACACTTGGCCTAAGGCTGGCACAGCCAAGTGATGTTTAAGAATGTCTCTTTGAATTTTGAAGCACTCTCATGCTCTTTTCTGTTCATGTACCCCTGCTTTGAAGTTCATAAACATTCCAGTGAATAGCTTTTTGATTCATGTGAATGCTTGAAAAATATCTATTCTCCGCAAAATGCCTTCACATAATTGAGTTTTTCAATGCAGGAGCACAAATATTTGCTATTCAGTATTCTACTGCCGGAAAATCCGTTCTGCAGTCCAGAAACAATGTAGCCATGCAACCAGCCGTGTATCAGAGGGGGCAAATACTCAGACTATACAGCTTGCCCATGTAAATTGAAAATTGTTCATCTATATGATCCACTGAACAGATATGCAGAATCCAGATAGTTTATACAGAGTTCATGAACAGCGAAAAGTATTTTCACAGTAATCAGTATTTTCACTTTTTGGACCACTATTCCTTATTTTCTTTCTTAAAGGTATGAAAACTGTCAGATATTTAAATGCCTTTTTTTTTTCTTTTTCACGTGCATTGATGACAATGAATAATGACTGTCTACAATACAATATTTCTTACCTGCAGATAAAGATAGTTTGGCACTGCAAATCATTACAACCATAGAGCAAATACCCCAGCATACTAATTGCCTCACATAGGACTTGCTGAACTTTTATTAAAGAGAAGAAAGTGATTTTTAACCTTCACATACTAGTCTTACACAGACAGAAAGAGAGGAGTTGTAACTCAAGGTCCAGCATTTATGACAGCTACTAAGCTTTAGGTATTTCTGAGGAAAAGGTGAAATCCACAGCATATGCAATTGTTAGTATAGTTTTGTGATGAAAAGTACTCCTTGCAAGCTTAATTCTGCATGATAAACTTGTATTCTGAAGCATTAGCTGCATTCTCAGCTGTATTTTTAGCATGGATATAAACCCTACCTTTTGATGTTGTGGAAGGGCAGAAATAGCACAAGGCAACATGAGGCTTTATGCAAGGCTTATTTTCCACCAGGAAAAGCTAACACAATGGCCTTTTGTTGGCATTTCTCCCAATTCCTGCTGAAGGAGGGTCCATTGAGATGATGCTGGCACGTAGGACACAAAAGGGAGTAAGATGGCTTGTAGATACAGCCTCTTTCTTCTTTACACAGCTACAAGAGGCCCAAGGACCTAGCAGGCAACTAAAGCTTCCCCCAGATCACTCCAACTTTTGCCAGGCATTAGACAGTGTTTGCCAGGATCTGAGATCAGAAGGCACATGGTCCAGTGCAGCTTCCCCAGTGGCCCTCAATTCCTATGCTACAAGGAAATGAACCCTTCATCTCTGTTGCCTGCAGCAGGTTGCTATTACACAAAGAACTTGCGGTTTGACTTGTTTGTTATGAATTCACTGCCTTTCATTCTTGTAAAGAAACTTCTTGTTCTTTGAAGTGGGAAAGAGCTTCAGGAAAAAAAAAAAAAAAAAAAAAAAAGAAGAAAAAAGGCTTGCTTCATAATCTTTTAATCTGAACTCTTTACTAAGTTACACAAGCACCATGTTTAAGTTCTCGTCGTGCAGACGCATGCCTTCATCCTGCAGTTGGTCTACCTTCATCAGATTCTTCTGATCTCTCAGAAAAGTTGATTGTTTCTTGTTTAAAATGATAGAAGACAGTCCTGGTCAACTCTTGTTTGGGTCATTACCTAGCAGAAGTAGAACAAGGGAAGATGTCAGTTTCACACAGTTGTGTTGCCCTTGCCCACAAAAACCCTAAACATAGAGAATGTTATGAGTACAAAGACTAGTCTGTCTCCCTTTCTTTTGCACTAGACATAGTTGTAGAGCATGATTATTTCATCAAAATAAAAGTTGCCTGAGGCATTTTCAACAGACATTTTCAGACAGAACACGCTGCACCTCACCCAATACACAGTTTCAAGTACTACAAACAGGGTCAATGTGCTGCAATGCTTGCACTAACAACTCTGAGAACATCCCAAAAGTACATGCACAGGTAGTATGTACTTCAGTGAAGGCACAGAGATGAACAATGCAAAAAGAGGTTATATATTCAATGCTCTTTTTTTTCCCCCCTTAGTCTTCAAAGTTAAAGCCTTGCCCAGTTCCTTTGCTTTTTCCCCACAGAGTTTGCGAAGGAGGAGACTCAACAGTGGGACAGCAACTGGGAAGATGATTTGACTACCAGTAAGGGAGAAGTAGTTGACATGCTGAGTGGCAGAGCTTGAGTCCAGAGGAAAGTTTCAGGACAACTGGATTGGGCCAACAGAAATACCACAGCATATGGAAAAGCTCAACATTTTGTAGATAGGAGTAGACCCCTCCACTCATCAGGACAGACTGGGAAGCAATTTAAAAGACCCGAAAAGGATTTGGGTGATGGTGGACTCCAGGCTGAATAAGAGCCAACAGCATACTTGCCCTGTGCATACAGAAAAACTCCACTCCAGGCCTTAGGTGGCATGGTTTAGCGTGAGGTGTCCCTGCCCATGGCAGGGGGGTTGGAACTAGATGATCTTAAGGTCCTTTCCAACCCTAACTATTCTATGATTCTATAAATTTGGAGGGCCATGGACAGCGTATCCAAGGAAGATTCTCTTCTTTGGTCAGCACTGGTGAGACCACACCTGGAATAGACTGTGGCCAGCTGTGGAAACCCAGTGCAAAGGGGATCTGGAGAAAGAGAGAGAAACTGGCAGAGGGCAACCAGATCTGTTAGGGTCTACAAACACAGGACCTGTAATGAGAGGCTGAGGGCAGCCAGGTTTTTGCAAACCGTAGGCCAAGGGGAGATCTCATAGCAGCTTACAACAACTTGAAAGGCAGTTACTGAGATGAAATATCACAGATTCTCCATCCTCAGAAGTTTTCCTTAGGAGTTTACTGGGCAGAGCCACAGGAGTCAGTAGTACCACCGTGTCAGGAGTACCATGACTGCAAGTAGGAACCTGAACTCTGTAAGCTCCAGAAGTAATTTTCAACCTGATTTTTCCATGATTCTGTGAAGTTGAAGTGATTGTGTCTTTATTTATGCAAAGACATTCATACAATATATATTTCAGGGAAGTATATTTCAGGGAAGCAAAATGACAGGGGAGAGGAGAAGTAAAAACAAAAGAACTCATCAGTTCCTAGTTGGAGGGTAACAAGCAGAAGGTCCTCAGGGTCATGAGTTGGACTGAAATGCCTAAAATCCACATAAGGATTTCATGGCTTTTGAATATGTGTGTGCAAGAAGACAACAAGGAAAATGAAATCCATTGCTGACACAACAGAAAGCTACATTGCAACTTTTGCCCTTTCTATTTACCCTTTCTATTGCAGGTAGGTTGGAAGCAAGTGCAAATCTGTTCCCTCCCACCCATGCATCTGAAATTAGCCCAACTTGACTGCCTATTGCTAACATAGTCCAGCTGTGGGTCTGTATGAGCACTCTCTCAGGGCACAGAAGAAACCATACTTCACAGAGTATTTTCTCCTGGAGAACAATTCCCTCCAGATCTATTTTGAGAGTGCAGACAATATAAGATACTGCAGTGCAGGCAACAGAACAACATCCACAGGTTGAATCCAGCACACAGACCAGTTTCAAAAGTCTCCATCCATTCCATAGCTTCAGGTCTGCCTACATCTTTCAGCATACCACAGGACAAACATCCACCAAGCTAACAAATCAGTTCAGCATAGCAGCAGCCACACATACTGGTTGAGGTTCAAAAGCACTGTAGGTGTGCTCTGCAATCTGACATTCAAGCTAAAGGATTCCACTACATCAGCTGAACTACTTCTGCATCTAGGCACTCTCCGGAGGTATCAAGGAAACAGCAGTAAACTGGCTATAAGAGCCCCTGCACCTGAACTAGGCCCACTGTTTTAATAACATAGTGAAAGTGGCCACAGGTTGTTCTCACCTTCCAGAATAATGAGCATCATGAGTGAGAAATGATGCTCACTCAGGATCATCATTTAGTGAGAAATCTCCTGACCAGCCTGTATTATTTGAGTCCCCTATCTCTCCCTTCCTCTCCCTATAAAAAGCCCAGGGCAGCTCTATACAGTGAAGAACAGGATCCCTTGGGATTCCTTTCTGTAAGGTATACCCTTTCTGAGAAGCATAATCATTCTCCCTTCTCTTTATGTGCTGGATCCTAGAAACTAGACAGCAAATCAAATGCTTGGTCTAACTCCCTGCAGCTGTGCATCACTGAATTGCACAGGACAGACAGCCATCCTTCCAGGTCTTTAAAGAGCCTGTGTGGTTTTTTACAGGTTTCCAAGACTCATACCTCTGAACCAGAGGTATAAGCCCATTCCAGACTTAGCTACAGCTAAGTATTTGCACTAAGTACTGTCAAACTCCGACTGTGATGGCAAACAACAAATCACCCGTCCCTCAAATCAAGAGGTTGGATTAAAAAATCATTAGATGATTAAAAAAAAATAAATAAGATTTTAAAGACTTCATATAACAGCCACATTCTGGTTTGTGAACCTTTCAGACATAGTCACATCAAATGTTCTTTCCTCTAGAGACGTAAAGAATAGAAAAATGGGGTGTTTCTAGTGGAAGAGAGGCTTGCATCAAAAGGCTGCAGAGCTGAGTGTTGCGTCAAATACAGGAAGACTCAAGATGAAATGAGGATCCTAAACAATATGGTGAAACCCCAAACCAGAAGTATTTTACTTTGACTTTCACAGTTGGGTTCTGACTCCAAGCCTCGGGGCACCCATGAAGCTCAGTTTTGTTTCTCCTTGTACTTCATCCAGCTCCTCTGGAATCTGTGACCAGCTGTATTTGGGATGAAAAGGCGTAGGAATAAAAAAGGCCAAGAAACAGTCTGCAACCCAAGGTGTTACATTTAGTTAGGCCTTGAACCCTCTCCAAAGTTCTCCTTTCCCACTGTCGGACTGCTCAATGCAATATTTTTTCAGGCACTAAAGAAAATGCTTGTGAGTTCTTACATCTTTGATTCCTCTCAAAAGAAGTCTTCTTATACTTTTGCCTTTCTGGGAAATATAATCCTAAAATTACCATAGTTCTGAACAGAAACAGAATAAAAATTAATCTGGAAATAAAAGGCTCATACCTATTTTAATGGTTTTCAACATGACACTTGGAGGAAGGTTATAAAAATAAACAAGCAACACCAAAAACCTGAAAACATCAGGCAAGCTCAATACCCTCCATGGTAATATAGCCTAGTAAAGAAAACAAGCAATGCTGATCTATGAGAGACAGTATGCTCGGGATTAAGTGGCAAAACACAGAAACTCCTTTTAAGAAGAGATTTAATTTATGAAAACAAACAAGAAGTGAAAGGAGGTAATGAAAAAAATCCGAAGGACAAGATGAGAAAAGCAGGATATTGAAGAAGCAAGGAATGAGAAAAGTGTGCTAAAAATGAAAAATTTGAATTGGCAGGCAGTGAGGCAGCTGAGAAGAACAAACAGAACAGCCATAATAAGGATGAGGTAATAATATTAGACTAAAAATAGGTAGACTTCAGAAAAGATGGGGATCATGAGGAACAAAGAAAAATGAAAAACCAATCTGATTTGCATGAGTTTTAAGAGACTGCAGAGGGTAGGTTGGGAAATGAAGAAACAGACGCACAAAACAAGGGACACACAGAAGGTCTTATCCACTGAACCAAAATTAAGCATCACAATGAACTGTACTTAAAAATAAGCATGCCTGTTTTAACAGCAAGGGAGAGAAGGGTCCAGAACACAGCATCACTGGTTTTTAAAAAGGTATTTTCTTGGCAATTAGAACAACAAAAAAAAACCAAACCAAAAAACCCCCAAAACCCACCACAAACAATGCTAGTGAGAAAAGAAAGATGAACAGTGAGAATCAAGGGTGAAGGAAACGATTTATGTTTTTCCTATCTTTAAAAAGGCTGTATCTCTCCAAGAGGGAGGTAAGAGAGGTAGGAACAGAATTGTTGATGAGCACATGAGCAGACAAGAAAGAAGTAATATGTGTGCTATGAGAGTACCAGTCAGGAGCAAAAGTGCTGCGGATTGATAGACTGAATATAAAGAGAACATAGAGACCAAAAACAAAACCATGGGCACATTGCTAACAGAAGCATTTCAAAACTGCTAAAAACTTGAGCAGTCAGTCAGGCTGGTGAAGTGAAACCCCAGTACCATGATAATGAAGAAGCAGCAAACTGTCAAAGACAGTGCTGGCAGTTTGATTCCTGAGCAAAGCAAGAATGTCGGGGAGTAGAATGACACAGAACAAAAGCATTGAAGGGGAAAGTGCTACAAAGTGGCTCATCCCCTAATGCTTGATGATTATCATTAAGGTTATGTTTCTTTCCTGCAGAATCTCTTTCTAAGAGTGTGTTCCTAACTTGGTGAATTCCACTAACGTGTCTGGGGTTTCTCTTCCCAGAAGGGGCAAAGCTGTCTTACAGAAAGGTGAAGGAACAAAGTCTGAGGTGCAGATAAGTAGAACACCACCATTTTTCTCTGCTACAATACATATACTGCCACTGCCCACTCAAGAAAATTGATATTTTGACCTTATAGCCTTCAGCTGCAGCACAAACAGCTCTAGGGAAGACTTTGAAAACAAGAGAATGGAAGTGCTGAGTGACGATAGCCAAAATAAGTTACAGGGCAAGGAGGAGAACAAGGCATAAAGACTCCTCTAGTCTGTTGTCCATAGAATAGAAACATGCTTTAGAAAGTGATGTTATTGCCTTCACAAAAAAATGTTGATGCCAGCTCATATGGTAAGAAATCATTTTAAGCTTACAAAGAAATATATGGAAAAAGAGGAATCAGAGCCAAGGAAGAGAAGGTGCTGATAAACTCTCTGTGAGACTAAGGAAAGCAGAAGACAAAAACACTAATCAAATTAACTTGAAAGAATTAAAGTAACATTAGTCTTCTAGTCCTTGTACATGTCTTAGAGAAATAATCCCTGAAGATGAATGAAAATAGTAGCTAAATTCATCATACGTACTTCCTAATTTCAGTAGCAACATACCTAAATATGGGTTTGCTGCAGTTTTAAATAAATAAAGCATTCTCTATTTCTCTTTTAAGCTGACCTATATGCCCCCTGGACAACGTTCAGCAGCCCACTCAGAAGTGGTTGCTCTTTAGTCATTAGTGAATTCCAGTACAGCAATACTTGTGAGAGTCAAAACTACACAGAAGAGATATTCCACTATATTCCCATGTTTTCATTGACTCAGACCTCCCCAGGGGGAAAAACTGATAGAATTGTTTCATGTTCTTAAGGACAAAAGGAGCTTCCCTGCTGTTCTCATCCCATAAAACTTGAGAATTATTCTTTGGACTACAAGGGTTTGCAAAGAAGGTGTGTGGGCATGTGTATACCAAAACTACTTTGAAAGAAAACTAAGGATATACAGTCAAGCACTAAGTTAAAGTCAGAATTAAAGTTGCCAGGATCGCTTTTTCTCAGGCTCCTTCCCTTTTTACTAATTATTATTTAGCATCATTATCACATTCATCTTTTTCTGCAGGACCTCTTCCTCATTGATCTCACAAGCTGGGCAGGAATCACTAAATGGACAGCCATTCAGGATTACCTTTTATCCTCACTATTCAGGAGGTGCTCTATGAGTTAATTATCATGTCACACAAATCCTACCTTTGAGCTTTTCTACGATGCCCTTATTGTAGTGAACTAGTTCTTCACAAACCTTAGTAAATACATTTTCACCAAGCTCCTGATGTGGCTCTCTGGTATTGTACCTTACCACTTGAAGAGCTTAAACAAAAAATCATTTAATACTTTATACCCCTTAGTATGTATGCCCACACTGTCCAAGGAATTCACCTTAAGGCTAGATTCACTGTCCATTCAGACAGCAAGCCTAGAAGCAGAAACCTAGACACAGCCAGAGGCTACCTCTATGCCGCACAGGAAACCAGCTGGGGGTTAGAACCCTCTGAAGCAGACTGTTTCAAATAGAACCTTATACTTGGAACTGCAAGGGACTACTGGGCAATTTCATTGGAGTTTTTCACAACAGGGATACCAAAAAGAGATACATTCCAAGGACAAGCAGTGTGTTGGAGGGGGCATCTATCTCTGCCCATGTTTCGGCTGGGATAGAGTTAATTTTGTTCCTAGTAGCTGGTACACTGCTGTGTTTAAACCAGCCTCTCTCCCTCTAATTAGAAAGAGCTGCTCTATGAGACTTCATGCATCTCAAGCTAATGCAAGGACCCTAGGACTGCCCATGCAACAGAACCTATCTTTCCATCACTTCCTTTCAGTATTCACAGAACAACATAGACATGGCAATGCTGATCTGTAAAGGACAGGAAAGAAGGAAATGGTCTCCATCAATTCTTTTTCCCCACTTCTATTCCATAGAGGAAGTACTGCCTAAATTTTCCAGTGGAAATTGGAAGTCAGAGGCTGTACGCATCAGTGTACAAGGGCACTACAGTACCACACCAATATGAATAATGGCTTGCATACCCTCAGAATCATGGTAAGGCTGGCATGTACGCATCACCCATTACAACAATAATAACAGCATTGATTTCTGTATTAGCATGTAGAGTTGTTGCAATGTATCAATTTTGTCTACACTTTTTCTGGCAGCTATCCTGCAATTCTTTTGGAAAAAAAAAAAAAATGCAAGATGAAATGTTACTTCTAGATAGTTTTCCTAAAGCTGCTTTACTCATAAGGAGCATTTAACTGGGAAGAAAAGGCAATATGGAAGGAGAAGATATGCTAGATTGTCCCTTAATTCCATATGCATCTACAGCATAGAGCAAAGAGAACATTCCTCAAAACAAGGAATGGGATTCTTCAGCAAGCCTCCCCTTCTGCATATGCTTCACTCTTGTAAAAACTGGTGTTGTAAGCTTAAAACTCTCCTTTTGGATTGCGTGAGCTGCATTTCTTCAGCAGATTACCCCTGATCTCACTGCCCTTGGCAGCATTAGAGGGGTCACATTTTTACACGTCTGAACTACTTGAACAATTTCTTCAAAGTATGAAATAAAAACATTCTTTCCTTCAAAGCAGCCATGAATGCTTTCTTCTTTATTCTGTTTGTTCAGTTTTTCTTTTTAAGTCAATAAACACTTTATACCTTGTATTCATTGCAAGAAAAACAAATTTGACTCTATTACTAGTATCTGCATTCTGTTTACAGCATCAGCTGCTGAAAATTAAGTATTTCACATGTGTCTTAGATTCTTCTTTAAGATCTAAGTGTAACCCCTAAATTATTTTCTCCCCAGCAAAGGTTCTAATTGTATTTGGCAGAAATGGAGTGGAGAGTGACATCTCTGATTATCTTCTGCCAAGCCTCAAAGAGCTGCTGTATCCTCTTTCCCAGCTCCCAGGAGAGAACCAGCACAGTAAACACCATCTTTTCAGGTACTACGTGTAGCAGCAGCAGACGCATTTGCAAAGGTCACCTAGCAGAAGGCATTCCTGCCAACTTTTCTCTTTCTTTCAAATCCAAATGGTTACTATGAACTATTTAAAGCAGAGTCAGCTTAAGCATGGTAGAGTGAACCCAAACGGCGTGTTATAGCTCTATTTTTTTAGAAATGGACAAGATTTACCCAGGTATTAATAGAGTACAGGAGATGGATAAGGGTATTGCTAATATAAGGCAACCAAAAACTCATTCAGTCCTTTTATATGGTCAAAATTTAGCACTTCAGTGTACATGAGACCCTAGAAAGACAAAACATCTATTCTTGAATTCTTTTTCTCTTTGAAAAGTGTATTCTCGTACACGTCTAATAAAGAAGATTACCTCCAACATTGAGTCAACTTCTATTTCTTTTTTTTTTATTTCCTAGACAGACTAACAGGATTATTGGCATTATATCCTGAAATTGATATTCAAAAGCAATAGCAGCCAAACCTTTGCCATGGAGACCAGTGTAGAAGGTGAAACCGTGAAGGGCTTTTTGTATGGTTCTTCAGAAGGTATTTAAAATGCAGTCAATAAACTCATCCAGCAGAGAAAGACTATGAAGTAAATAGCAGTGACATGCCTGTAAGAATCCAGAAGGTCTTATTGCTCTCAAAATAAGACAGAACAGATTCCTTTGTGGAAAATTTTAGTTAGTTTACAAACCACTTCATCCGAGGTATATTGGATTCATGCACTCATATCCTCATTTGGCACAAAATGTTTGAAAGCTACCACGGGCTCTTCCATTTTGTGCCAACAGCTTGTTCCTGTCATTCCAATATGCTTACCCTTTTTTTCTTCCAAGTCACACCACTGTGAAGGTCCATTTCAATCTGAGCTGTCACAGCCCTTCTGTCCTCAACCCTGTACATGCCAGGCCAACTCCTGCTCCATTTCAGTGTGGACGCTGTCTTCTCCTCTTGCACTTTCCTGAGAGATGCATTATCACTTCTGCAGTCTCTGTCCCTGTATCCAGCACTGCATGGCACAATAGCAGTGACTGCAAATAAATCTTACCAAGCCCCACACCAGAGCAGTGCCCTCCAACCTGAGGACCAACAAAAAGATGGAATGTGTTCAGTGTAAAAGGGGCCCTTCGAAGAAATTCCCTGCTAGGTGAGTTGCCACTGAGCACATGTAAACTGATTTTTTATAAGTAACAACTATAACTATGTTCATATTTGTTTTTATGAGATATACTTCATAGATAGGCAACCTTCCTTTGAGTCTTCCAGTGCTTTTTTCTAGATCTGCTTCTCACACAGGAATACCCCCAAATGGACTGATTTACATTTTGGGTTTTTTTAAGCTGCCGAACAACATACTTTTCGGCAGTGTGCTTCTCAGACAAGCCAGGAACAAACCTGCAAAAAATAGGATGAGTCTTCTGGCAGACCTGCAGCCCCAAAAAAAATCAGCCTCCAAATTTAGCAAGGCCATAAGCTTCCCTAATTTGAGGTTCTGGGCATTATTAACCAGAAGGCATGCAACCAGCTCCAAGCAATACATTTCTGATGTTCCATGTAAGAAACAGTATAAGAAGGAAAGACAAATTGAAGTAAAATGGCAAGATCTTGCCTTTGTAAGAAGCAAATCAATCTAGGTTACTTCAGTGGGCTGGGCTCTAGAATTACAAATGAGGGAAGAATCACCTGGAGATTTTTAAGCTCTGTTTTCATGCTTCTGCCTCTTTTGGGTGACTGCCTGTGAGAGCCTGCATCTCTGAAACAGCCTCCGCAATGCATTGTTTCCTGAAAACAAAGAATACCAAAAGGCAAGCATAATTATTCTCATTGTTGGAGACTTGAAACAAACTGCAGGAGACATAAATTATGAGAAGACCTATAAGCCTTCGTCAGATGAGGAATAATGAACTATTGTAAAGACAAAGAAAAATTGAAGTGCAAAGGCATGTAACATTTTGCACATTAATAATGTAATCAAACTTTCCAAGATCACAGATCTTTCTCATTTTTTTTAGACTGGCATCAGAGTGTTTTGCCTTAGGACATATTTTACCAGGAGCATTTCACCTACTGTCATTTCCAGGGGGCTGTAGGAAAACAATCCTTTTCCTAATTAACTTATTTAAACTTAAAATTTAACCTTAAAGTACCTAAACCATTTTTTAGTTCTATCTCACAGAAACAGGATACTGACAGCTGAAAACAGTTCAGTAACAGTTTGGAGTCTTTTTTAAGTATGTGTGATTTTTAAGTAGCATTTGGGGCTCATCATTAGCACAAACGTTCAAAAGGCTAAATATACCCTAGTACATCATGAACTAGCATTACAGTTGCCACTGGAGTTTACTCTGTAAAACACGATTCCATTTCACCTTTCTCTAGCCCCAGTGAATCATTTCAGAGGTCTCCAGAGGCCCAGAAGGATAACAAGACCTTATTTTACAAAGCTGATGGCTGCAAACCTCTCTTAGATGCTATGGGGTTTGTCCATGGTTTAAATGCCAAGAATATTTCTGTGCTAGTGAACTTCTTTGCTAGTGACATATTCATTTTTCATGCATGTTTGTCTTTACATACAGAAAAACTTCAATCTAAGAATTTTAGAAAACCAGAGCTGGGGGGTTGGGTTTGATTTGGTCTTTTGGCTGTTGGTTTGGGGTTTTTGGAAGGGGGGGGTGGTTTTGTTTGTTTGTTTTTGTGGGAGGTGAGGTGCTGTTTGTTTGTTTTAGTTAGAAACATATTGGACACAGACTAGGTTATTTAGATCAAGGTCACTGGGACAGTGTAATAATTTTGTTTCTAGGGGGATGAAGACTTGACCCATATCCCTGTTACTATTTTGGACCAAAAAGGAAAGGCAAAAATGTATGAACAAAGTTCTATTTCAAGGCTAAAAAAACAAAAATGAAAGAGCTCATTGTCAAAATGCAAATAATCTTTTATCAAATCTTAAAAAAAAAACCCTTTAACTAATTCTACCAATCACAAGTGCGTAGATTGTCATTACAAATTCTCTTCCATCCAAGCATCACTTGTTCTGAAGTCTGTGGTTTACAGTCAGCCTCCAGCATTTCAGATTTTATTTACTACAGCAGCATATCTAAACTAGAATCCACAAATATAGGGGTCCAAGAGGAGAGGAGAGGAAAGGAAGGAAGGAAGAAAGTTCTATGTTCAGTTGAGAGTCACTGAGTTGAGGAATGCAAGTTAAGGAAACTGAAGATCTTCGTAGATCATGAAAAAACATACCTGCTGCATCCAGTGTTCAGATGCCATGGTCACCATCAGGGTGCTAAAGAGGTTGAAAAAAAAAACCCAAACAAACAAACAAACAAACAGAAATAAAAAGAAATAAAAATATAAATAAAAATAAAAGTAAAAATAAGCAAGTTACCAAGACAGGCTGCAGGAGATGCCATGCGTGAGATCCTTTATTTCTTGAAATTTCCTGACTGAAGTGGTTATGCAAACTACCAGAGTAAATGAATACAGCCAGCAACTTCCTAACTTAAGGTTGTCTGTTCAGACAACATGGTCCATCACATGATTTCTTAGTCTCTCCAAGAATGGACATAAATATAGACCCACAGCCCTATTAAATAACAAACTTATTCAAAAAACATTCCTGATTGCAGCTGGGGTGCAGCCAGAAGCATGCCTGTAATCTCCTTTTTGAACATCTGGCACACGGGTGGATTTGAACAAAACCACACTCCATGAATTTACTTCAGCAGAGCAACTAGTGCTTCTAGGACGACTCTGTCTCATGTTCTCCACTTCCCAGCAAACACTGTGGAGGTCAAAGCACTTCTGAAAAGTTTCCTGAACATCTACTAATAAGCAATTCCTATTACTTTTGCTATTAACAATAAATGGTCTACCAGCACTGGGCAAGAGGATGCAGCTCCGCACATTTATGAAAGTATCTGAGTAATGTCAGCAATATGTGCCAACTCTCAGTGTGTTGTTTTTAAAGTGCTATTATAGTTCCCTGCATGTTTAATTTTTCATCGTTTATAAATTTATAACCATTGCTGTTTGCAGTGTAGGAAGGTATAGAATCAGAAGTTCGATACTGGGTCATTTTAAGGTCTAACTCACAAATTATTTCTTCCATGGTGCCAGCTAGAGAATGGAGTTGAGGAAGCCTGCAGAGTTTCTGAGTGGTCACTGCATTCATCAAGAATTCAGCAGCCTGTCTCAGATTTGGGGCAGAAGCAGAAATTATCACTCTCCCAGGTAGCAGTGAACTACATCAGGCTCATCGGTAGCAAACTTCAAACAAAAGGTGATAAAAAACCAGACAAAAAAGCACAATGCCAAGCAAGTTGAGTACCGTAGCACCAGGATGCCCATGACCCTAATCTTGGTCTCTGCTCTGTGCTGCCCTTTGACCCTGCAGGGCCTGAGTGAGCCTTACTTTGAGCCACTTGGACCTGAAGCTGTGTTTCTCTCTCCCCTTCCTTTGCTCCTGCTCCTTTCCACAAAAGAGTCATGGTGGCTCCTGCACAGGCCCTTCGGTCTAGTATGGGGACAAGCAGAAAACAACCTGGGTTTTGCATCTCTTCCCTTTGGTGACACACCACTTTGTCAGAAAAAAAAAGGACGGAGGTGTGACAGAGGGTGTTTTGTATGTGGACTTGAAGACCCAGAGAAAAAAGAAAACACCTCGGGGCATGAAGGTTTTTATAGGAGAAAGGGCCTCATGCTCCAATAGGAAAGAAACTCACACCCTGTGAAATCTTGCTGTTGTGGAGGACCTTTCTCCAGGGAAGATGTAAAATAGGGACCTCAGCACCCACCTGGGTGACAGCCTCTACCACCAAACAAGCCTTGGGATGACTTCTGAAATCACTTCAGTCAGACTCCACCAGTGATTTCAGCAGCAACGGAGGATGACATTTTGCTTGTTTTTAATGGAACTTTGACAGAAGACAGCTGGATCTTCAACATCTTGTATGTTCAACTGCAGCCTAAGGGATATATCATCACTCAGAAAACTAATTGCACAGACAGTGATCAGACACCCCTGCTCACAGATTCTCTACTCACAGTATAAAGATGAAGGGTGCTAACACTTGCACCTACATCCCAAATCACATATTCTCCAGCCACAAGACTGATTCTGGATGAGCACTATAGCTGGTGCATATTCTCAGTCCTTAAACAAGCCCCAGAACTGTCCATGCCCACACTCTGACACAGGAGATAGCAGAATCATGTTACTAGAGCCCTGGCAGTAACACTGGAATAGCTCTCTCAGGTGCCACATCTCTCATCCCACGGGGACTTTGCCTTCAAAGACACACTGCTTTTGCAGACATGCAACAGAGCCAAATCTTATGGCATTTTCTGCCACTTGTTTACTGTTCTGCCATTTACCAGCAACATTTCACTGGATTAGGCCCAAAATATGAAAAAGCTGATTGCATGATGACCACAGACAGAGAAGACCATTTGCCAGTCAGGTCCACAAACAGCAAAATTTCCCCTCTCCTAAGGCTACTGCATTCTGCAGATTAACTCTTTGTACACTGCAGGTCCAGCTGGATTTCTTTCAATGTGCAATTACCAGTGTGCAATTAGCAGTAAAAGAGCAATCAGTCTCCTGAAAACTAAAGTATTGATTATGCTGACAGCAGAAACACAGAAAGTAGACAAAGCAGTTTTGGAACAGAAGTCTTTATTTTGTGTCAATCTGCCCTTATCATTGCATAATGATAGCACAGGTCAGCATGATCTCTTCAGATGCACCACAGAGAACTGCTTTGGTCTGAGCAGTCCCCTAACAGCTTCCTCTTTTGGAAGGAGAGGATCTCTTTTTAGCCATCCAGAGCTTCTCTGCTCAGCACAGCTCCAGCACTTCCTCTGCACCTTCAGCCGCCTTCACCATTCCTGCTTGTTTTCTCAACAGTCCCGATTTAACATCTCCACATAGCAACTGTCCTTCTGAATTAGTTAATATACCTTGTCAATAACACAGAGCAGCTGCATTTTTATGATGTGCTTTATTCTGTAAATACTAGTGGAAGATTATGTTACAGAGACATACGTTAATTCACTGTCAAATGGCTCAAGATTTAAAGCATCACAATACCATAAAATTAAATTAATGCAGAGTTGGATCAAAGTCAAGATATACTTGCAAATTTATACATGGACAAATAAGTTTTTTAAAAATGCCTATTTGATATTCAAAGATTTTTTTAAAAATTATTTACTTAAAGAATAAATATTTGGAATAAAAAAACCCCAGATGATTCTCCAAATATTCCAAAAAACAAGGGATATAAACACTTAAAGTTGTGTCTATTTCAAGCATTTCATTTATTTTCTGGATGTGATAAACAAAGAAATAAATGTGCATATTGACTTTAGTGGCATTCATTGCATACAGATGATTTCTCCTCCAAGGGACACTTTGGATACAGTTACATTCAGCTCTCTGGGAGGACTTTTTAATGTTTTCTTTCAAAAGCAGTTGTTTACACAGCTCTTTCAGGGCCCATTCCTGCCATTGTTCATAAATGCATTGGGACTACTCACCTGCACATGGCACAGTCAAAGCTTTAGCAGATACCTAGGTAAATAAAGGAGCAGACGAGGCAAGGCAGAAACCTCACTACACGCTATTGCACAAACACAAGCCCTGCTGTGATGATGCGATGGGAGTACAGAAAGGTTACTCATACACCATTTCATATGCAGCAGCCCTCTGATGTGCATTTACGGTCAGACTTATCTAGGTCTGTGGAAAACAGTGTAGGAAGAACTTTTACCAAGAGTGTGAGAATAGGCAAGTTTTCTCTTGAGCACTTGAAGGTTAAGCTATATCTTCTATACTTTGAAACTATACACTTCTTTTGACAAGAATTGCTTCAGCCAGAAGTACCGTAACGTATCTTAGCAACAGTAGCAATGGGGAGGATTTACTGTACTGTAAAAGAATTAAAACAAAATGTATATAGCTGCTGACTGTTATAAATACATCCCTACCACCCTGAGGGGGTGTTCAATTATACTCCTGATTACTTTTCACATTTCCTTTCTCAAAGGGGTGGGGGCATTTCTCCACTTTTCAGCTCACCCATGAAGAGCCCTAAGCATTTTAAATCCCCTTCAGCTTCAGCTCTGACTAGTGAGGCCTTACAGTATAAACTGTCACTATCCCAGCTACATTAGCAAAAGCCATTACTGGGGCACTCTAGAGATAATCTCTGGGCGAGCTACTCCTGCAGGTGTTCAGCTGACATCAGCCTAGAGCAGCATTTTCCAGCTCCGTCTACAGCAGGTGAGACTAAGCATACCAGGACTGCAATACTTCACATTCCTACTTGTCAGGCAAATAGGCAGTTTCCTGCAGTGGTGAAAGTTCACATAATTTCACCTTTTACACAGATGTGTAGTTTCCTGCAAATAAAATAACCTCTTGAGCTCAAACTTCATCTATGCACTCCACCAAATCTCCCAGTCAAGCCAAGCCCTTTGCAGGCTTCCCACCTTCGGCACAGAGAGGTTAAGAACACTACAGCACTTTCTTCCTTCTGCAGGGAGCTCTGCAGTGGCAAGGACAGGGCCCACATCCCCCTCCTGCTGTGGGTGCAAGGGAGAGTGCTCAAGCACACCAGAAGCACTGAACTGATCTAAGGCAGCAGCTACAAAGTGAGAGCAAGGGCTCTAGATTTTAAGTGACAGAGTACTGAAAACATCAGTGGGAAATATGAAAACAACTTTTCTTTCAGCAGGGGCAGGTGGGCTCCTATTTTCTTTTTAATGATTATCCTCTGCAAGCAACTGCGGCAATGGCCATGAATAACAGACTCGCTGGAGCACCCTGCCAGCAAATAGTTTGTTCAGCCTCCCTGGGAATGAACACTACTACTGTGCACCTTCTGGTGAAAGTTCATTTAATACCTGTGAAATACTTGAAAATCTTGTGGAAGATTATTCCCTCTCAAGGAAGGGAGGGAACCCTTTCCACTTACTATGGCAGGGGAGTGATCTCAATCCATGCAGGTAAAAGCAAATTTACATAGGATAGAGAAGGTGGCTGCCTAGAACAGCAAATTGGTTAGGGAATACTGAAAGAATACGACTTACACTGGACATTTTTCAACTTTATCTGCCACAGAGTGGCACAACAGTGATTCTGCTTTGACTTACCCAGCGTTGTTTTTCAAGGCTTTTGGACTATCTGCTCCATCCAATGATCTGACACTGTCATTACTCCAGAGGTGTGGAAACTAATCCATCCTAAGTGTTCCCATATTTCGAAAGGCTGCACTTGACTGCTGTTATTAATTCCGTGCATGATGAAGACATTTAAAGCCTTGCAAGCTTTCTCACATGAGGACGTCTTTCATGCCTCGCTCTTACTAGTACAGCAGATGAATTTACACACACACACACGCACACGCCCGCTCCTCACACCAAACGCCACCGCTGTGAATCTCGGCTGCCATCAATCACCCGCGCTGCAGGCACATACCGCCCCGGACACCCGTGGGAGAGGCGCACTCGCGTCCCCAAGCGGCCCCGCACTCCTCTTCTTCCTCTTCTTTTCCACCTCCTCCCCTTTGCCCCCCCCTCT